>JAECUM010006930.1:0-117077 GCA_016617855.1 Megalonaias nervosa
TATATATATATATATGGTTATACATATACATATAAATATATATATACATACATACATACATTGTTTGATATTAAATGCCTCGCCTGTTTTATGACTTTACCTGTGTCTGACATAATTAATTACACAGCCTACAATATTTCACTTATCATTTAAAACAACCTGGATTTTTCTTATATCTTTTAATTTTGAACTGTCTAAAAGGTCCCTGATGTTTTTGTTATGTTTCAAAGCTGTAAAGTAGATGCTCCAAATGGCTCAAGAAGTTTGTGATGCAAAGTCTTAAAATTCGTGTTGGCATACGTTGGAGCGATAACAGAACGCCTATTACATTGAACCATAAATGGTATTTTTGTTCTTATTGAGGATATTCATCATTTTATACTCCTCGGTTGTCTAATTTGTGACATCTTCCCGGTAGTCCTGCATAAAGCAGCTAACATTCATCCTGAAAGTCATGACAGTTATTACCAATCCGGCCAAACATAAGTATTTGAAATTTAATAATGCCAATGAACGTATGCCCAGGATGAAAACTTTTTTATGCAGTAGCTGATGTGTATCGGTTTCTTTGAAATGCACTCTAGTATCAAAATTGTATCAGTTTACGAAGTTATTTCCCTTATAAACTGTTGCATCTGAAAAGTCTACACTTTCTCTATTAATTTAAGATTTTATTTCAATCAGTTTTAATCATGCAAAGAAACTGGTCAATTTCTTCTGAATGAAGAAAATATCATCAATAAATCTTGCATAATACAATTGCAATTTCCGAGTTCATTCTCCCACTCAGATACATAAATATTTGCTTAAGACGGAACAAATTTTTACCAATGGCCATGGCCTTTTTCTGCAAATAAATCTTTCTATTGGCATACGAATATTTGGTAAAAGATGAAATATACCTTGGACTTTCTTATGAGTCATGTTGACCCATGCTTTTACGCACAAAACTATATCAAATGTAGAGGTGGAGGTGATAGCGAAATTATGCTGCCTTCCCATCTCTGCGGACGCCCATGCATATAGATAGCTGTCTGTCTGTCTGGCTGGCTGGCTGGCTGGCTGGGTCGATGGATGGATGGATAGATAGATAGATAGATAGATAGATAGATAGATAGATAGATAGATAGATAGATAGATAGATAGATAGATAGATAAAAAAACAAAGAATACAAATCTGTTCGAGTTGCATTAGACCTAAAAAGGCACGTTGGTCATGAATTAGTGATACCCAAAGCAAAAACTGACAAGCAACGTTGCAGGACTGATAATATTCCAGATGTATAAATGGAAGATAAGAATACAATGGTAAGAACACGACAAAGGAATTATTACTGTATTCGTGATTGAGACGACAATTACAGTTTGGGTCGAGCAATTTTTCGATTTCTGGTATATCGTAATCTCAGTGAATTATATAAATAAAAAGTAGTATTCTTTATTTTATTGTTTTTTATATGTTTTGTGGGAGTTACAAGAGAATTTGGGGTGTTTCGAGGGTTTTATATAATTATATGTATGCATTATGCTACACACTTTTCAAATCATGCATATTTAGAGATTATGTTTAATTGTTTTAAAGGAGACCAGAAATCAATGGAAATATAGAATAATAATGAAAGCACTATAGAAGAAAACCATATTCTGAAGTATCATCTGCGACCATAATGCCAGTATTTAAATATAGGCGTATCTTCAAGGAGCTGAATTTCCGTGACCTCGTATGCAAAATCTCCGCGCCTATTAGGTTACTTTCGTGATGTGACGTCAAAGTAGCGACTCCAGCATCCCGACTGGCAGTTGCTAGAGTAAAAGACAATGCTGTTTTGCGTTGCTTACCGGTGTAATGGCACATTAAGAAAAGGCGGTGGACAATTTTTTTTTCTTTTGCAAAAGATAAAGACATAAAGAAAGGATGGATACATTATTACAAGCGATTCGATTTCGACCTAGAATAAAGCTTATCTTAAAACAAAATTTAAAATAAATGTTAGATGTTTTATATTTGACTTTGACCACTTTCTGATATCAATGTAAATCTCCGATGATCAATTTAAATAATCGCGCAAAGCTGTGATTTTAAGGTTTCGAAAATGTATATATTTTGTTATATCGGAGTTTCTTTCTCTTTACCGGGACTTATATTCACGCAATAACCGGATTTGTTCTGCTGTGAAACAATACTTATGCATGCATGAGATTCAGCGAGATTACGCGAGATGGGAATCCATTGATTAGAGAAGTTTCCAGACCAACGTTAATAACAGGAGTCAGTAGCAACACGAGAAAATGGTATATTCTCATACATTTAACATCTTTTATTTTTTTAAAATATTGGTTATAAACTTTCGACAGGCGTGGTGGTTCAGAGCAGGATGAAACCATGATAGCGGCTTCTTGAATATAGGCCATGCCGCCGACATGTGCTTCATCTAGTCATCAGTGTGGATTATGTACATGACGCAGCATGTTTATGGAACCGTTATTCACAAACATGGCAAAGCGAAGTATAATTCACTTATAAACGTATTGGTAGAAACCACATTTTCAGTATTCATTGTAACTAGAACAAGCTTGCAGATCAGTTTGCAAGTTTTTGTTTACCATTGCAAGTGTGGATGCGTGCACGGTTGTGATTAGTCCTACAACGTAAGCCCCATCACCCCGATATTTTTCTTCTGGGTGGGTGATGGGTCTTACTGCCTGACTAATGGCGCTGAGTAGCGTGTTTTGATGTCGATTAACGTGTAACGAAAGTCAAATTTTCAGGAATATCACATACAACTGGCAACCAATAACGACGCTTTTCTACAAAGTTATAATGTTTTTGTCAGACTTTACTTACCCTGATGTCTTTTCTCTAATAAAATCAAATTCTCACAAAAGAAATGGACCTGTTTTCAAGTCTCGTTGGCCTACATTTCAGTTGGCTGGAAAGTGATGAAATCCGGGAATGCCGAAATCGGGTTAGGTTGAAATATTCTTTAACGAAATGAATAAAAAATATATTATGCCTATTGGGACTATAAGCAACGTTTCGTTTCGTTCAAGAAATATATCCTCCACATGACCTACTTGAACATACTTTGGCATACCTCGACTATCGTCGCATTGCAACAAATTCAAATATATGTCAACGGAACATGAAAATGCGTCCATTTGCTAGTGTCATATTTTGATTCTACCAGGATGAAGATAGCACAGTAAGTATATTAATTGCACATAAATTAGTGGAAGAGTGTTGATATAGGCTGCCAAGTGTGTGAGATATTCCTGAAACTCTTGACTACTCGTTCCGATGTCAACGACATCGGAACACGCTATGCAAGGCTGTTATTTGGGTACGTGCTACGTCTTGCATGTAGGACTAGGTTGTGATTAGTCCACTGTACAGTCTTAACATACCCAAACCGAAATGTAACCAAGTCAAAACCACAGGAGTCTGATGATTTATCAATAAAGTACAATATCACCTTATCAGTACTATAAAGTAACACAAGGAGTGCAAGCGTGACCCCAACCACCCGCTCAATTAGACTTTTCTCATGTGTCTTTTATAGTCCGAGTTTCCTCTGACCCTTGTTGCCCCATTTTTGATATTTGGACATTTATGTTGGGGTGTAGGGTCGGAGTCCATTCCCTATCGAAAAGTTGGAATTCGCCGACACCATTTGGTGTCGGCATAGGGTAGCCAGTTACTAACCGGCCTAGCAAACTTTAACGATCGTTCATCGAGATATACCTGCATGAAATCGATAGGAATATGATTTATTTTCTCAAAAATCGTGAACATAGCATTCGTCATGTCTTTAATCCGCTGACAGATGAGACGAAAGTACATCGTTGCTGAAATTTGACCTGGATCTGGCCATTTGCATTCCGAGTCACATGACTACACAAATCTTGCGACCCACATGTCAATGACTTCAGAGTTCAAATAGTCACCTGATATCAGCAATTAACCATTTCTAATGTTGCTGTAGGAAAACAAATGGACCCTACACCCCAACACAAATGTCCAAATATCAAAAATGGGGTGGCAAGGGTCAGAGGAAACTCAGACTAACGTCTTTTATTGCTTCAGAATCGCCAAAAGACTGCAAAGCTACATTTGTCCATTCAGAATACAATAACATATGAATGCATAACTCTTGGACGGCCATCACATGAATCTAATCTGGCAAATTAACCTTTATTTTCATCATTATGGTGACAAAGTCTTTCTACAGGACACCATCAGGCAGAAGTGGCCTATTTCACCAGATTCTACCCAGCAGTAAATAAGCATTAGGGTCTCATACTCTTACCGATCATGGAGCAGAGTCGGTGTTATCTTTTAATGCTACTGAATCCAGCATCCGTCTCTGCTTTAATATTGGAAGTGTGATGACATCAACCATCATTTCAACTATCCTAACTTTAGCTAGATGCTCTTGTTCAGGAAATTTATATAAAATTATCATATGATACAATCTGAAATATAAGGCAAGTTAAACAGTTTATTTTCTGAAATTACTGTCGATGTGTTATTCATCCCGTGGCAGAATTGGCTACTTCTGCCTTCTGGAGTCTTGTAGAAAGACTTTGTGACCATTATGGTGAAAATAAAGGTTAATTTGCCAGATTAGATTCATGCAATGGCCATCCGAGAATTATGCATTGGTACATTACTGTATTTTGAATGGATATGTGTAGCTTTTCGGTCTTTTGGCGATTCTGAAGCAATAAAAGACACATGAGAAAAGCTGAATTGAGCGGGTTGTCAGAGTTTCATTTCACTTTATTGATAAAACATCAGACTCCTGTGTCGAAACGTACCCATGTCAAAACTTAACCCAACCGAAATGTACCCAAATTAAAACATGACCCAATAATGACATAATTTTAGTGTATTGTGTTTCATATGACAGGGACCAGCCTGATATGCAGCGGAAATCGGCAAATGCATTGGAACTATCTTGTGATCTAGTTCCAACATATATTAACAAATACGTCTTTAAGTTAAGAAGTATCATTTAAATATATTTATGTTGCATTTTCCTGTGGAGAAAAATTGTATCATATGATTTGAACAATGCTTGATGACTGCTTTATGTGTTTTAACCAGTACTCATGTGCACGTATCATACAATTATTAGCATCAGTTTTGAAAATTAATTCCATTTTCTAATTTGCAATACAAACAGATATGTATGCATCTGATGATTAAAAACTTCTTTTGGTTTGTTTAAATTTTAAAAAAAATCAATTGCGTTCCATTTTCCGTTGGTTATTTAAGTCATACCAGCTTGAATCGTCAGTAATAATTTTCTTCTGCATCTCTTTTTGCTAAGTACAGTTGATTTTAAGGAATAATGTAAAATATTTAGCTGCATTAAAATCCAAATATTCCTACAAATTTTTAGATTAATCAGATCAACTGACTTGAAAAATGAAATACCTGCTATCCACCCAAATCCAAAGTAACGCTTGTCAGTGATGCTAATTATCATAATTAAAATAAAGCTCACTCGCTGAAAATTTTCTTACATTATGTGCTCTTGCATCTGTTTGCATATGTGAATATCCAGATGAAACTGGTGTTGGGGAAAAAAAGGAAAATACCAGGGTAGAAAGCATGTTAAAAAACAGAAGAGGATATTTCTATACTAGGATCGGTATGAAATTGGGACTGTGAGTACAGACAAGTTTAAGAGCTTGTGGACATGTATATGGTCCAGCAGCTGATTGATTTCATGTTACAGATGCACCTGCATTACTTACTTTTTTAAAGAACATGTGTTTCTTGAATTAATTCTGTATGTGCTGCATAAGAAAATTTGTGTAAATCTATAAGCATTGTTGGAAATTTTCTGTATGTAAGTACGTAAATGAAAAGTAAATTAGAATAGTGCAAAGTTATCTCTTATCTCCTTTACTCTATCTATCCATCCATCTATCTGTCTATCTATCCAATTTTGCTTCTTTATTTTGATCTCTTATGGATGGATTTGATTTGCAGATTGCACCTCTTATTGTTGTTTTTAAATTTAATACTAATTTTGTTTAACTGAAGTCGATTAGATCCTGATTATTGAATGATCTTCACCTTGACTGTCATCAAGAAACTTTCAGATGAAAATTATTGATCACTGTGGACTTTTACATTGGTGGCCATGGACTAAATTAGGTCAAGAAAAGAGCATATCGAGTGTGATTGGCATAATATCTCAACAAATGTAGCCTACCTATTACCGAAATAATTGGTGTTCGATGCATACATGACCTGTATGACTATATGTATGTATTACAGAATACTGTGTTATTTCAAATGAAGTTTTTTGAAGGGCTCCCTGTATCAAAGGAAATTTCAAAGGTCAAGATATTGCATTATTCAAGGTATATTTTCTTCAGTGTTCAGACAAAAGCAGTCTTAAAACGTCTGTATTTATTCACAACTTAAGAGGTTTCAGTGTATAAAACTAAAACAGTTAATGTCAGAACCTCAACTTGTTTGACCTAGAATTCATTGGGAAAGATTTTTTAATTTGTGTGTGTATGTATATATATATATACAGGGGTCACGCTACCAGGCGAAGTGGGCAAAAAAGTCGCCTGAGAAGTGTAAACTTCGCCTTCTTCTGTTAGGAAAGTGAAAACGACTTCGCCCTCTGATTTTTCGGACGTGAAATGACTAGATTACGACTTTGAGATGCCCCCTCGCTGTAGCCATTAAGTTCTGGCACTGTTGTAACCCAAGGCCAAATGTATTTGTGTGGTGTTGATACCAATCAGCTTATGGCGACAAAGAAATTCTTGCACATTCACATGCAAGTTTTAATAGCTAACTGACCATTAACCCTTTTCCGGAGCAAGATATCAATGCTTGATTTCATGAAGTTGGGCACACTGTGCTATGACGAAAATATACCAAATTCTGTTTCGAAATTTAAACATCAATATGCAAATAGTAATTTGCTTTTAAAAATATGATCGGTGAAGGGCGTTTTCTAATTTATTTCTTTTTTTAATAAATGGAGATTTTAACGGCCATATATGCGTATTTTCTGTATAAAATCAGTTTGAAACCATAAATGAACTTGTAATGGCAGACATCGCTGTGTATATGATATACCACTTCATTAAACTGTCTGTATTCGTAAATGATTGGGCAGATGGGTTCAGGAAAATATATAATGAAAACAAAGTTTAAATATTATGTAATAGGAGATTTAGCCTAAATATTTAATAGAAATATGTGACAATCTCAGTTGTGGAATTCGAAACAGTGCTGCAAAGGTCAAGGTTGTTTTCTGATTACCGTACTTAATTTTCATGAAAATACGAAAAATATATATAGTAATGAAGCAAATACTATTTAACCAATGCATATCGTTATTACCAGTAGGTAGGCAAATAATACAACCATAAATATGCAGTCCTATTAATGAATTGTTGTAACGAAGCAAGAAAGTGAGTAGTTATATTAAGAAAAGCCCTTCTTCTACAAATAGATGCACTCGCACTGTACAATACGAATTCTTGGATTTTCGGTTTGGGGAAAAAAGGGTTTAGTTATATATTGACTTTAGTGCTTCAGTGTGTTGTCTATGAATAGTTACAGTAATGTTTTATCGGGAACAATGAAATCAGGACCAAGAGTATGGTTTGAAGTCACTTGTGCATTTTTTCCTATGTACATGTATTAGGGGCTGTTTCAAAGAATGCGAGATAATCTTTTTGACTGCAATTTTACACAAAACTTGTAGGAAATAAAATAATTAAGTGGTAGTTTATTAAGCATTTTACCAACTCGCAGTTACAAGACTCTAATCTTGTTACTGCTATCAGTTAAAATTAATTACAATGTATAGCTTCTGATGTGCTTTTTAAGTCATATGGCCAAAACACACAGCATTTACTTCAGTTCAAACACACATATACTACAAGTATGAATAGAATGGGTATGAATATAAAATTTTTATACGCTTAACAAAATATGTTGATACTAACATATAACACATATTTTTCAACTTGAAAATAAGGCATTGCTTAAAACTGTTAAAAGCTTACTGAGAAATAGAGCACATCATTAAAATAAGATAATGCAGCTATCTATCTATCTATATATATATATATATATATATATATCGTGTTTCTTGCTTTGGTCTCACTTCTCCCTGTTTAGCTCCCACTTCTCCCTGTTCTGACCAAAAGGAGAAGTCACTTCTTCCTAAAATTTAAGTCTAGCTTGACCCCTTATATATATATATATATATATACCTGTATATAGGTATTCCAAGCACTTTTAGGATATCAGCAAATACAGTTAAAAGCACTAAGCTGTTGTTACCATCCTTAAGACCTTAATATGAAAATAAAATGTTGCAAAAATCATGTAAATCGGTCAAATACTTTTCGAGATGTGACCTTTCAAAGTTTTTGAGGGACTTAGGAAATTTACTTCGGATGAGTAAAAGAAAAATAATTTGGAGCTATACAACAGTGGCATTTACTGCAAAGCTAGACAAGTTCCTCGTTATTCAAGAAATGCAAGCATTACAATTATACAGAAAAAATCCTTTATATTAGGTTCACTCTCAAACAGTAAAACTACCCAGGATGGCCTTACTGGAAAAGCCAGAAATTGAGCTTTTCCATGACTTTGCAACCTTGCTATAATAAGACTATGACATTTAAATGCAAATTAAAGTATGTTCCTGTGAGAAAACCTTCTGAAAACAAAGCCCAATTTTTTCTGGGCCAATGAGTATGAAACGTTTGCCGTACCAGATCATAGAAATTGGGAAAATGAGCAAAAATTTTAATCTCCGAAAAAAATGCAAAAATGAAAATTTTCAAAAGGTCACAACTTTTTTATTTATTAACAGATTTTAATAATTCTTGTACCAAAATGCAGGGTATTATATGAAGAATTCATGCAATATACAAAGAGTGTAAACATTAGTGTGAAAGTAGGTTTTAAAGCAGAAGCAATATCTGAAAATAGACAAAAATGGCAAAAACAACAATTTTCAAAAGTTTACAACTTCATCAATTAGTAACTGATTTTGATAGTTTTTGCACCAAAAAGGAGCATATTACGGCCTTAATGCATACATACTAATAAAGCAAATATAATTATGATAAAGCAGAGATAGGTTACAAAGTAAGAACCATTGACAAAGTATCAAAATCTTTCACTATGACTAATATTTTGAAGATGATGTACACTTCAAACAGTAGATACAATTGTAAATGTCAAAAAGGACTGCTTTGTTTAAAATAATCAGAAAAGTAACAGCTTTAACAAAGTTTTAGCTTGAGAATATTATTCTGCTGTATTGCTGGTCAATGTGTCCAATATTTTCAACTTTCCAAGTTTGGCCATTGCTTGAAACTAGTTGTACATTAAAGTTCCAATCAAACACAAAACACGACTTAACCATTTGAAACAATCAATTTTGGTTTTCATCTGGCATAAAAACTGTACGAGTGCCAGATCAGGTTGGTGTACTTCCAACACTTGTCCAATGTAATATTGGTCATCGTAATACACAGCTACCCATGTGAAGCAATATGAGGATAGGATGTCTCAGAACAGAGTTTCTTAATCCACTCAAAAACAGTGAAATGTGAAAGGTTAGAAAAAGTTAAGTCAGATGCACTTGAACTGATGAATGCAACAAAGCGAAAGAAAAATATTAAGAAGTAAAAGAATTTAAATAAATTTGTGTAAATTATCTGTTCAGCCCAAAATAGTTTTTGTTTTTAAAAATTGTCCTGTTTTGTGGTTGAGCACTGCTTGTTCTTTGATTTCCTAAATGAGGCAGAATTAATTCATTTCACACGAAGTATTTAAAATGAATTAGGTACTTTTAGCTACATTTAGTTATGCTGACCTGAAAATCTTTCGAGTTGCTACAGGCTGGAAAAATTAAAAACGCCATTTAGATATATAAAAATTGGAAATTGGGGATAGGTCTTGTAGTTTTAACGTACTAAAATGCTTGTCTATAGCTAGCTAGATTTACAATGCCCTTTCACGTTAATAAACACTTGTCCCAAATATTGGACCTTGCTCAAAATTAAAAACCAAAAGAAACAAAGTGAAAAGAAATAAAGAAGGGTAACAGAGCCCATTTTCCTTTTAGTGAATTGTGTTTACAAACAGAAAGGTCAAACGTTATAATTTTATCGCTATCCAATCTATTATTACTTGCTCGGTCACATTGAAGAAAAAAAATTATGTCAACAAATTTACTTTAAATACGTAAAATAACATGTCAAGCTTCATCCGAGGCCATTTTTGCATGCGTATTTCATGTGTAAAAATGACTTAGCCGAGGAAATCAGACTTTAAAGGTTTACCTTGAACCATAGAATAGGACCTCCAATTAATGACTTAAGTACTCAAAATACAGATATAAAGACTAAAATAAATATAAAACATTAAAAACGAATCATTTTACTTACAAACTAGCGATAAATAATCCATGGATGGAATATCGGAGGCCATAATACATCTTGGATTTACATCGAGTCAGGTGGCATAAGTGTTAGGCCAGCCATTGCATATGGCTTATTCCCAGCATACTTTAAAAAGTGCGGTGATCTCTCGTGACGTCACGGAAAAATTCCGCTGTTTAGACACAAATGAAGTATAATGAACACGCTTTAAAATGATATCAAATTTGTATTTTAAAATTGAGATTTACCTGAAAAATTTTCATTTCGAAGTTTTCATCATGTAAATTTTAAATTTTGAAGCAAAAAACAAACCGATTTACACAGTAAAGATATCAAAATGTAGGACATTCTTTCTGCTTTACAGTGGTGCTAAATATAGTAACATGGGAATTACCACACATAATCCCAAGCCTTACAATAAACATGTATGTAAAATTTCGACGTTCGGATGAACCGCCGCTGCACAAATTATACCCTTTACATACCTCAGACATATTTTTAAATATGAAAAGAAAAGAAAAACACAATGATTTATGCATAAAATGATAGAAGAAAAGTAGTTCTTGTGACAAATGCATATATTTATTGATTTTATGAATAGTGATGGCATAAAATTTATTGTTCAAAATGTGCAAAATTTTGACTTTTGCCCTGCTGGCAGCCCATTGACCTGGTCAGCTGGGGCAGCTTGGAACACCTTATATATATATACAGTGTGACCCCCTCTATAACATGGTAGTTGGGAGCCATAGAACCCGAACCGTGTTATAAGCAACCATGTCAGTTAGCTGAAGAAAATGATGCATGTACCCAAAAAAATGCTGGGGGTGGGGGTTGTGGTAAATGCGGGCGCAAAAATACGTGCTTCATTAGCACAGTTATCATCTTAAATCGATGCATATTAAATGAGAAATACACCTGTAGTGAAAACAGAAAAGGCATATATAATATTTTACTTTATTCAGAGAACCATGCATTGGTACATATACATGTATACTGTTTACATATATATGTATAGCGGTGAATAAAGCATCAACACCGTGTACTTACCCACGAATCATGTCACATACATTGAATCCACAATGCAGATAATTCCATCGAAAATATGCACACAAGCATTTAAAATATTCAGTAATTTTGTCACAGGTCATATAGGTCTGAATTCAGTGGAAAAAATAGTACAATCACGTAACAAATGATGGATCACATTTACCTTTCAGTACGTCCAAGTCGGTAAAAGTTTGAGTTTTAAGCGCCGTCGGTAGAGTTCGTAAGCATTAACTTTTTTTCCTGTAAATAGGAAACTTTCACAGCACAGTAAAAGTGTTCAGTCATGTTGGAAGATGAAACAATCCATCAGATTCCATTGCTTTTATTTAAGTATGGTACTGACTTCCCCTGTAGAAAGGTTTTTTGTTTTTATTGAAGATTGTAGTCTGCTTTCTTTGCATGCGTTATTGATGTCACCGCTAAAGGACAGCTTTGGAGAACCAAACAAATGCCCATTTCTTATTGTGGCGGCAACATCAAAGATTGTATTGCATGAATGAGACTGACTTTTTACTCATTTGCTAAGTACATTTTCATAAGCATCGGTGCTTCAAAGGTAATGTTTTCTTTGAAATTTCAGCTCCTATCTGGGTACATTTTTAAAAAAAAAAAATGAATTGACCGTTGTATGGTCAATTGTAGCTGCTGTTCCTCCCTGCCTGTTGAATAGACAGGTGAGAGCTTGTTTTTTGTTTTTTCTTTTACATTTGTTGTAGTGGAGTGATGCTTCCTTCCATGCATGCATCGGAAATTTAAAGAAATAGTCAATCGACGATAGAGACACGTGTTCTGGTCTGATGACAGGGATTACTACAGAAAATGTGAATGTTCTGAAGGATTTAATTCTGAGTGAAAAGAAGAGGAATTTTTCTTACCATCCACATACAAATGTCAGTCTATGTAAATATATTAATTACTAGCGAGCGGCCGAAAATCCGACGAAAGATAGATTATGAGATAATGCCTCGTCTGGTTGATATCCACTACCAGAAATGTAAATTTGAAAAAAAGCAGATGTCTCAAAACATACAGTACTCGTGCTAGATGTCAACATAAGTGGATTATGATATAACAGTGCACTGTTAAGATGGTGTGTCAATATGGGCAAAGAATTTGTTTATATAACAATAGATAAATTTCGGTGCATTTTATATCAACTTTGCGCCTTCCTTTCATGGGGCCTCTGAATTTTTCCACTCGAAACCAATGGTTGTACATACAAGTTTAAACAGCCAATAATGTCACCTATAAAAAAATTGCCAGATGGTATATTTTGCCGCCAATAAGGAAAAAAATCGCAATTTGTGACAGTGGCGAAGCCCTGCGCGATTCCTGAATAAACTTTTTACACATTATTTTCGTACTTTTAAGAAGAAAACACTATTTTTTGTGTATGAGAAAAATGCATATAAAATTTAGGAGTCACGCCACAGTCATCTTGTATTATTCATACGCGATCTCTTCCTTAAAATGATAGACTTTTTTGGGGTTTTTTTTCGTACTTTTAAGAAAGAAATTTCTTTTTTGTACGAGAACCATACATGTATATGAAATTTCGGGAGCCACACCACAACCGTGTTATATCCGAATTCGTGTTATAATGGAGCATGCTATAGCGGGTCACACTGTATGTATATATATATAGATATATATATGTACACACAATCACACACACATATACGTATCCAAATAAAGTTAATATATATTGATAGACTCCACCATCTCTGGTTGATCAGGTGACTTGAGTGCGAAATGACAAAACTAATATCATGCATCACATACTGGCCTTTAGGTCATGGCTGGTACAAAAGATAATTGCTGATTACGTGAGTAATTATCCAGGATTATAACAAGAACATTCCTGTGAGGAGGTAAGCACAGGTATCAGTTGAGTGATAGGGTTTTGAATTAGGTGACAGCGCGTGTATATAACAAATTATTTTATAAAGATGTTTGGAAAAAGTAAAGCATATTGGCACAGGTGCATTGCATATCATTGGTTGCTAAAGTGCCTCGGGTTGAAATGATGGCATAGAATTTTGGACCTGGAAGGTAAAAGTTTCTGAGGAGATATAACTAATAATGTCATTTTTGATAGAATGCCATGAAAGTATGTAAATCTTTCAAGCATCACCTGAAGATGGGCATATCAACAAATTGCATGGCTCGATGTTAAAACATCTTGGTATCCCATTATTGCATTGCTCTATGTTAAATCATCTCAGTATCCCATTATGTTTATATTTCAGGTTTCGCTAAATCCAGTCCAGATTTTCAGCAGAGGTGCAGAGGAGGAAAAGGCAGAGACAGCTCGTCTGGTGAGGTCTTTTGTCTCCCCAACCCCACCTGTTGACCAAAGGTGTGCGTGTGTGTGTGTGTGATATAGCGATAGTGCTGACCACTTGTCCATTTTTCTCTCCATAAACCTGCTGTTTTTTTTTTTTCCATAAAACTTTCATATGTGGTTTATCCATATGGCTGCAGAAGTCCATTTTAGCACTGCAAGGTCCAAAATCAAGTACACTGGAATTTACAGTGCTGTTTTCCTTGCTGCATGACTCTTCTAAAAGGAACTACCGGACCAGTTTAGACCAAGTATGGCAAAAAACATCTGTCTTGACAGGATTTCACATTGTACAAAATGATGCCATTCTGCTGTCAGATACAGCTATCATCACTGAAACTGTTAAAAATTTGAAACATCTTCATCTAAAAAATGCTTAACAGAATTTGATCATATTTGAAGAAAATCATATTGGCATGAAGACTTTTGAAGTGAATACAAACATAGCAATTCTGTCTTCAAACCATTACTAAAATATCAAAGCCCTTCTGTCGTCTGTCATTCTACTTCTCTAAACCCACCAGACCGATGTCAGTCAACCTTGGCACAGAACATCCTGGTTTGAAGACTATTCATGTTTATATAAATAATGTCCAGCATCATTTGGCTGCCATTATCAAAAATAGAAAAATGTTTAAACAACTTGCTGAACTACTGAATAGTATGTATCCAAACTTGATAACAAAAATGTCGTAGCATAGAGAATTTAAAATTTTTTTACAGATGATGCTGATTTGCCATCAGATACGGCCACAATTGTTAGACAAGATTTAAAAACAAATACCTTCTCAGAAACCGCTGAATATGATCAAATTTGACAGAAAATGTAATGTCAGGAAATTTTTCATATTCGTCATTGTTGTTTTGTGGTTTAATGCCTTTTCTCAGGGCAAGATAGGCTATACATGGCAGCCAGTATAACTGGTGGAGGAAAAACCCTGGGAGACCATGGTAACAAACACTGACCCACGGGAAGCTACTGGCTGCTTTCTTACATACAATTGCCGAGCCAGAGACTCTAACCCGTGCGGACAGAGGAGAGATGGTAGTCAAGGTGGGGCTTTAGATCACTCTGCTACCCAGAGCCCCACATATTTATACATATGATGCTGATTTTTCAAAACCCACCAGATTTCAACCACATGCAGAACAGGGCATCACAGCATGACGATTATCAGATTTGTATATATTGAAGGATTGAACAAACATGTGTCAGATTTGTAGCTGTCCATTCCATTGTGTGACTGTTAGTCAATTGCCAGCATCTTTCTGGCAAGCATTGAACAAACACTAAATGCCAGTGACATTTTTAGCTACTTACTGTGCTGTGACTATCAGACAATTGCTGTATCACTCTGGACAGGTATAATTGGCTCATGCTAATACCACAGATAGTATACATGCTGCTGCATTATGTACTTGCAATGCAGGATATGTCTTGTTTTTTTGTTTTTTTTTCATTGTGACAATTTGAAGTGAACTGCACAGACCAGCTGCAGCATATTGTGTGCTGTCAGTTGAATCTACATTTTATGGCATTCATGTTTTACTACCCTAGGAAATAATGTCGCTTTGTTACTCTGGAACAATGTCTACCATCAGCATTGACTCCAAAAACTCGGAAAGCAATGGCTGGATATGACAGTATAGTGGTCAGATGATTCCTATTTTGGAACTGCTAGTAGTGTTTGGAAAGAAAGCAATTTAGTGAAGTAAAGATTCAATGATTGGACATGGGAACTGGACGTTTCTATTTGGGGTTCCACATGACAGGTCTATATTTCTAAAGTTTCCCTCATCTTGTTTTTATCAACTTCATAGTTGCAAACATTTGAGGAAGGGTAGTTCACTCTTGAATCTGCAGTTGATATATCAAAGTGAAGGTAAGGGGATATGAAATTTACAAAATTAATGTTAATTTCGCATTCATAAGAGGTGTGATTTGTTGTGAGAAATCTGCAGTTATTCAGATGGCTATTTTTTTTGGTCTTCTGGGAGGCTGAAAATGGACAGCTGTCCCGATTGTGTGTCCATTTATGTGTTTCCTGGCAGATGATTTGTCTTTCAGTATTAATAATTCTGATTTAAAAGTGAATGTTGTGAACTATTCTTTTCGCTTATTTTGTAAAAGTAAGTGTATGGGTGAGTGAAAGAGTGAGTCGGAGAAAATCTGCTGTTGTATTGACCCCAACCTTGCACTTAAGGATGTTCATAATGTATATTCCAATGTTCAGAGTTGCTTTCTCTAAGCTACTTTTGCTTTTAAAGAATTGGGCATGAATTTTAATTGTAATTGATCTTGAAAGGTCAGAGTAATTGTATTTGCAGGTCCTGAAAATTTTCACTTTGACTTTCTGGACTAGTATTAGAGGCTCAATTGCCCAGGTCCACGTAAGTCAAGGACTGGTCTAACAGCGAAGTCTGACATGTGAATATTTACTACAGTGCATTAACTTTAACAGATGACTAGAAAAAATAAAATTAATGCAAACTTAAATTCAGACAACATCTTTATTGCTTATTCATATAAATATTTTACTAAGCTTAACATTTTTAAATTTTCCAATCATGTGGTCATACCCTCTATCGGTGGATCATCTTTGAATCTCATTGTTGTAGTTCCATAAAACTTCAAGTGTAAAATAAAAGATATCCAGCTGACATTTACTATTTAAAGCATGTTCAGTGAAACAGATGGGAAAACATCCATGAAGTCAATTTATATGCAGTCATTAGCCCCAAAAGTAGCAATTCACTTGGCAGATAATCTGCGTTACTTCTGCCCTTTCCCGTCCCATTTTAGATAATTTGACATTTTTCTTGTTAAAATATGAAAAATGAGGTGGGATAGATGAGAGAAAACTCAGACTTCTTGATATATTGCTCAACATCAGATAAACTTTGCCTTTACCCTCGAAGTGTGCAAGTCGAGTGCTCTGCTTTCTCAGAAGAAAGCATTCTGGAGGCAATGGTTTCATAAGGACAGAATCAACTAGTCTGGTCCAGCTGACAATCTGAGTAACTGGTTGTGCACTTGTCTCATAAAGACTCGGGGGAATTGGGTTTAATGATTGAAAGTAGCATGTTTTATTTACTATTAATAGCTTTTCTGGCACAAGTAATGTGCTCTTTGCTTGTTGCACTTGCTATCAATGAGTCAGTTATAAAACTGGACATGCCTTTTTGAGAAAGGCACTTGAATGATTGTCTGACTCTGGGTTTGCCTTACTTGCTGAACAAAACATAAACTGCCTATTATCATCATACTCAACCCATGTCCAAACCTTTTTCCAGTGATCCTGGAAGGTACAAATACATTTATATTAATGATCATTTCCAATCTTTTCGGACCTCGGGCATTGTAATCAACTGCAGTGCAACAAGTCTTGTGGCAGACAGATTACAAATGACTGGTCTGTAGCAAAACAATAATTGGTCCCAGACCTTGGACTACCATAATTTTCAGGCCCTGTGAAATATATTTTGTAACAAGAACAGTTTTGAAGAAAATATCAGTTAATTGATGAGATTAAAATAATTGTGTTATTTTTTCAGTCATCCTTTGTTGGAGCAATAGCAATAGGTGATCTGGTGAAGAGTACATTGGGACCTAAAGGAATGGTATGTACATTAGCAAAATCTTTCTTTTTTTGTGTGACTGGACCGGGATTTAGACAGGGCAAAAGCTCGGCTCAGTCTTTGGCATTCCGGACGATGGACCAGAAAGTTGTAGCTTTGTTACCTAAAGTTTTAGCTTAGTTGGAGAAAGCTTGTGGTATATGCCTGGTGCTGTAATGGTCCATCATGTGTTAGTCAGACCTATAGTAATCGTGTTGTCTCCATCAGCAATTTGGTTTACTTGAGATAATTTTACTGGCAATTGTTGCAGTTTAACCAAATGTGGTACACAATTTTATTTTGACAAGACATTTATACAGATTGATTTCCAGCATTCCACTGCTTCATGCACAGAAGTTGTGTAATTTTTCTTCTTTGTGTGTACTTTGCAAGTCAGATCATTCTGAAGGTGTGACTTATTGTCAGTGAGTTCAAGTTGACATTTTGAAAAATAAACAAGCCAAACGGGATAGATAGAAGATAAAGACAAAACCAGTGTAAAATACAGTTATATTATTAAGTAGAAGATTTCACAAATAAATTGACAACTTATATTTTGTCAACATTTGTGTCATTAAATCCATGGAAATCCATAATGCTTGACATATTATATTCATTTCTATAAATCCATGAATTTTATTATAGGCTACATAATGGTATAAAATTTGTATCTCAGAATGTTCCAATTCACAGTATCCAAATAATATGTTGATTCCTATAAATGTCATTGGTGCAAGCCCAAAATTCACCCTTACTGAGTGATCAGATAAAGTTGTTTATTTTACCATGTTCTTCTATAGTTTTTCCATGTGCATTCTTTTTCAGTATTGAAGTCTTTTGCAAACATCATCATTTACTTTAATACCATGAATCTAGCGGGAAAAAAATTTCATAAGAGGAAGACGACAAATTTTAAAAAATGTATCCCTGTGAATAAACTTGTTCCGTGATCACTTTTGTTTGTACTTCTTTTTCTACAGGACAAAATTCTTCTGCAGTCTTCCAGAAATGATAGCATACAGGTTACTAATGATGGAGCCACTATATTGAAAGCCATAAGTGTAGATAACCCAGCAGCCAAAGTCCTTATTGGTGAGAGTTGTAAATTGTGTCCAGATCACAACTGTATTGCCTTAATGCTTTAACAAATTAGCAATAATCCTAAAAAGATTCTCTTTATTTATGCAGGAGGGAAAGTGCATTTTATTTGGCAATAACTGAAACAGAGTTTCTACTAGTTCTTAATTTTCATGCAGAATCCAATATTTTATTATTATGGACTTGATCCAGAATACAAAGCAATATAGAATTCAACCATTTGTTAAATTGTGCCATTTAAATGTTGTATTTGATATGATATTACTGCTGAAGGATGGTGTGTGTGATACAGCTGCAGAGCAGGCTTTTACCGTTTATTCTCGCCAGTTGAGTTCAGCTTCGGACTGGATCTGTCAGCACATAATGCACTGACAGCTCTTGGTTAGTGAAGTTTGTTAAGATTAATCAGTAAAACAATTAACACAGACCCTGATCTGATGGCAGATTGAGGTCTATGTAGTTTGTTGGGGCTAATCAGTAGAACAAACAACATTGTCCCATCTGATGGCAGATCAAGGTCTATGCAGTTTGAAGTTGGACTCGACTTGTGAGTATATACAGTAGGTTCTAATATGATAATACTGATCAGCTAAGCGTGTTACCAGATTTGTGAGTTTTTTATCAGATTTTGGTCAGGCTTTGAGTACAGGCTTATATGAGCCAAGATCTTGCACAAATTCAGTCACCAATGGGATCTGTGCATATTATTAATGTACTCTTACATGTGAATGGCTGATATAAACAGTCTGTGAGATGGCTGATATAATGTTCTTACATTACTGTAAAGCTGATAAGTGAAATGGTTAGCTGTTATGCAAATAGCTGAGTTACGTCAGGACCACTAGGTACTGTTATTTTGCAATTCTGTTGTGAAATGTTTCAGGGTAAAGATTTTGCAAGGTTGCATTGGATGGTTTGGTTATATTCATATGATGAAACTAGGTTTTGGCAAGAAATTTTCCTGGCCTTTTCCATTTGTTGTGAATATTATTTTTTATCTCGTTTATTCAGTTTACTTCTTATGCCTTAGTTTGCCAAACATTTTGAGTGTACAGTCATTTTGCTTAACCTGTGTATCCATTTTGTGGAGTACAACATCATCACCTAAAAAGCAGGATGCTGTTACCTGCATTTTATGCATCAGTGATTTGGATCTCTAGGATTAGGTCATTTTCTTGGGTAATGTTATTTGTTGGGTTATGTATAGTCTGGTATGTATGACACCATCATTCTGAAATGTTTCTATGACCTATTTATCATGACTAATTGTTCACACTAGATTTTTTTTAGGTACTTGCACAAAACTTCAATCTGATTAAGGTACTTTTGTCAGATCGGCACAAACATTGCAGTCTGGAATGACATTTATGAAATCATCAATATGACCTCACTTTTTACCTAGGTGTGTTATAGTGTTATGAAGTCAGGGAAAGATTGGTTGTTGTTGTTGTTGTTGTGGGGCTTAACGCCATTTTTCAGCACACGATAGGCTATACATGGCGGCCAGTATTAATGGTGGAGGAAGAAACCGGGAAATCCGCGGAAAGAACCACCGACCCACGAGAAGCTACTGGCAAGCTTTCTCACATATCCACGGGAAAGATTGGACATGTTTGTGTGATTGAAGTTACTTTATTTATATGATTACAGCCAATATCATTTCAGTGGAGCTAAGAATACATGTGATAATGAAGAAAAAGTTTCAAATCTGATCCTCCTTTCAGATATTTCTAAAGTCCAAGATGACGAAGTTGGTGATGGAACAACATCAGTTGTGGTTCTGGCTTGTGAATTGCTTCGGGTAAGTGAGCTTACATGATTGTGTAAAATACTACCAACCATTTAATTTTATGACTTTGTAATGGTTATTTGGTTGGAATTTCTTTTTCACGAATTTTTCTGTTAAATGTTCATTAAATTTACATTTCTGCTGATATCCCCCACTGGGCTGGAGAGGTGGCTCTACTTACGCAGTGTTAGTGTGCCAGACAGTATGCTGGTTCCAGTTCTATCATCAGATCAGCCCATGTCGACTGCCTTGATGTGCCCTTGGGCAAGGCATTTGACCCAAATCACCTTGGAACTAAATAACCTACCTGTGTTGCTGTGTAGTAAAATAATAAAATAAACAAAACATCTGTCAGGGGTGGGGAAGTAACCAGCTCCAAACTGAATCAAACAGATGTAGCACTTAGTTTATGTATGTTCTGCTTAGTTTATGGATGTTTTGGTAAGACTGCAGTAGAATCTCATTGGATCAAATGTGATTGGCTCATACACATCAAGGTTGCTGAGAGTGATTGACTTGAACACCCAGGTTCACTAAACATAATTGGCTTGTACACCCTGGATTACTTGGCATGATAGCAGACCTGCCAACCCTTACGATTTTGTCATAAGTCTTATGAAAATGACCCTTAAAGTACAGACTGATGGAATAAAAACAAAAACTATGGAAAATGATTATTGCCAAACAATCCCGATAATTGGTTCATCTGTGTTTGATTGGGTCCGGGTTTCATATTAGAACTAGTGGAATTAGTCAGGGGACCAGGCTAACTTTACAGCGGTACCACAGATGCTTTAAGCTGCACTTATTTTTTTCATGCAAAGTATCTGTATGATCAAACTGTTTGATTATAGAATTTTGAAAAAAAATTGCATCCAGCAAGCAATGCATGTTGAAGCCAAAAGGGAGAATAAGCCTCTTAAAAAGTGTTAATAATCAGCACAGAAGAAAAACTATGTTTATTGCACATCACATGTCAATTTGAGGATGTATTGTGGCGGGAGGTATGATTGCTGTCATCATGTGAAATGGAAAAATTCCAAGAATTACATCAAGCTGAGAGATAGCAACAAGTCATTGAGCTGCATAGGGTTTTGAACTGAAGTTTGTGCAATTGTACTAGTGGTGAATAAGGTCTGCGTGTACTTTACAAACTTTTCAGTTGAACATAACGTTTTCTGTCATTGCATTTTTTGAATACTAAACTTTTAAATTCATTTCCAGCTTTACAATAGCAGTTTATGATATTTTGTTACACCTTCAGACATGCCTACCGTCCCGCATTTTGCGTATTAGTCCTGCAAAATGCCAAAATTTGCCTTTGCATCCTGCAAATACTCATTTAGTGTTGAAAATCCGCAAAAGTCTGGATAAAAAATCCGCATGTCATAGTATATGCTATCACCGACCAGAACAGGAAATTATCAAATCTGCGCATGCGTGATGGTTTAAAATAGCCATCGCAAATGTGTGCGTTCTGAGGCGGTTCTAATACAAAAATCTACATTCACAGATTCTTTACATTCTGTTTACAGTGAGTTGTTTTTGATTCTGGACAAAAATTTCATGGCTTCTAAAAAGCACTTGGATATCAATGAAAGTGATTCAAAACTTACATAAAAAAGACGCTTACAATGTTTTCATAAAGAATACACTGAGGAGTATGAATTCATAAAGCCGGGAAAAAATGCAGACACAAATGCTTTCTGCAACATCTGTAATTGTGAATTTTCAATAAAGTCTGGAGGAATGTTCGATATTCGCAGACACGTTTCAGGAAAAACGCCTTTCGAACTTGGAAAAGAAGTTAAACGCTCGAAGAAAATTGTTGGATTTTTTTCATTATCGGCTGGATCTAGTGCGACTTCATCTTCTATGCCTAAGTCTGATGTAATTAGAGCTGAAGTTATGTTAGTAGATATTATTACTGAACTCAATTTGCCTATGAGCGCACTTGATACATTTTCAAAGGCTTTTAAAATTATGTTTAGTGACTCTGACATTGCTAAACAATTTCATTGTGGTAGATCAAAAGGAACTGCAGTTGTTAAAGAAACAGCGGCTAATACTACATTAAAATTAGTTGAAAGAATGCGGAATTGCCCATTCACTGTTTCTACAGATGGAAGCAATGATCAAGGAAACTTCAAGATCTTTCCCCTTATTATCAGAACTGTTGATCCAGTATCATCATTAGTAACATCAGACATTCTCTCAATCCCTGTTTGTGAAGGATCTGCAACAGGTGAAGAAATATTCAATTTGATACAGAATGAATGACAAGTTCATGAAATTTCTTGGAAGAATTGCATGGCTTTTGGGTCTGACAATGCCCCTGTGATGGTTGGGAAGGACAGAGGAGTCTATGGGTTTATGATCAAAGAGCAACCCAATTTATATCTTTCAGGCTGTGTGTGTCACCTGATACATATAGCAGCAGAAAAGGGTGCTGCATGTCTACCACTTAATGTTGACCAGCTTTTGATTGATGTATATTATTATTTGGACAAAAGCAGTAAACGGCAAGCAGGGTTCAAAGATATGCAGATTCTACATGACACAAAAGCAAATAAAATTCTAAAACATGTTTCAACTAGATGGCTAAGCATGAACAGGTGCATACAAAGACTTCTGGACAACTGGGACCCTCTTCATGATTTTTTCAAAGAGCAAGAGAAGTCTGCATCATCCAAATCGTTAAAAGAAAGAGTAAGTAAGATGAGACACACCTTCTCTTCTCCAACAAATCGCCTTGTATGTCTTTTCTTGGTAGATGCTCTAAAACTATTTGATGAAGTGAATACAGAGCTACAGTGTGACGCACCATTAATACATGTGCTAAAAAGACGTCTTGAAAAGCTTCTTAAAACCATTCTTTTGAAGTTTGTGAAGCCATCAGCTATGCTTTATCAGTCTGTAACAGAAGTTCAGTTTGAAGTTAAGCACCATCAGAAAGAGGATGAAGATATTTTGATTGGACAGCCTGCAACAGACTTTATTGCTAGAAAAGATGAGGTCCACCTGAGAGAACAGAGGCTGCAAGAGTTTTATGATGGGGCAAGAAAGTTTTTTTGAAACATCAGCAAAATACATTAGAGACAAGTTGCCCTTTAAAGATGATTTATTAAAGCATGCTGAAATTTTGGATCCAGCATTGCAACTAGAAGCTAAAATGGCATCTTTGGATTATTTCTTTGAAAGATTTCCAGTATTATTACACAAGGAAGTGACTGCAGCAGATGTGAAATTGGAAATGGCACAATATCAGTCCACAGATATTCAGTCATGTCTGAGAAATAGAATCGATGAAACCTGGGCTGCTATCAGCCAGTTGAAGGAAGCTGGAACAGTGGTCTTCAAAATATTGCCAAAAATAATGATTTCATTAATGACAATACCTCATTCATCTGCACACTGTGAGCGAGTTTTCTCACTAGTGAGAAAAAAATCAAACAGAGTTCAGGAGTAAGTTGAGTGCTGAGACTGTAGAGGCACTTTTAATTTCAAAATGTAGACCAGGGTCAGCTACAGACAGGATCTACACTGAAAATGAGCTGCAGGACCTGAAAAGTGCTTACTACGGGTCCCTTAGGATGAATTGAGTAGTCCTGGACTTGAATTTTGTATATATTGTAAATAGGTGGGTACTGGGTTTTATACATAAATATTTATTATAAATATGCATTACTGGTATTTAATGATGTTTTGAGAGAATTTATTATGTTTATTCACAATAACATACTTATGTTCCTCATTTTCATGCTCTGTCCCTCATTTATGGTGGTGGCGTCCCTCAAAAACATTTTCTGGGGTAGGCATGTCTGCACCTTACTGAAAACTGGTCAACCTTATGGAAATAAATCAACTGCCGTACAGCGACGGTCTTGTCAGGGTTGGCAGGTCTGTGATAGGCTTGAACATCTGGATCACTCATGATAGGCTTGAACACCCTGGATCACTTGACCAGATTGGTTTGAGCACTCTGGATTGCACAGCATGATTGGTTTGAACATTCTGGATTACACAACAGAATTGGCTTCAGCACTCGAGATCACTGAACACGATTGGTATAGATACCCAGGATTGCTATGACTTCTTTTGCTATGACTTCATTTTGAGATGCAGCATAGAGTTTATAATTATATTGGACCCTCATTCACATGAACTATGATCTCTTCAACTGGTTTTCTGTGTCCTCTGTGTGTTACGTCTGTATTGAGATTCAGCTGTAATTGCATTCAGTTTACTGCATATCAAACTAGATATATATCAATTAATCCTCCCAGGAAGCAGAAAAGCTGATCAGCCAGCGACTTCATCCACAGACAATCATTGCTGGTTGGAGAAAAGCTACTGATGAGGCCAGGCGAGCTTTAACAGAATTTGCCAGGGATAATGGGTAAGTAATAGGCACATGACTTTTATTTTTAACTCCCCTTGTCTCTCATGCATCTGCTTCCATGCATTATCAGTCAGCATTACTCTCTTTAACTTCTAAGAAAGCTGGGGGGCCAGTTAAGGTCAAAATTTGGGGTGATATTCCTTTGGACATGATATACCAAAAATATTTGGTAGTGACTCCTAGCAACTGGTAGACATAGCAAACCAAAATGGAAAATCGGTTTTTTACTTTTCTCCAGAACATCTCAGCCAGTTTTAAATAAATCTGATAGTAAAGTTTCTTAGTGCATGCCCTGTCAAAATTTTGTCTGGGTGCCTTTTCCCTAGTAACATTGGCTTCCTTTATGATACGGAAAATGTTTTCCATTTTTTTTTTCTGTCAAACAGCTGAGCTGGTTGATGAAACTTGGTAGAATTGTTTGTTAAGACATTCTCTTTCAGAATTTTATCTGGAGTGGCTGCCATAGGAAAGGCTTCACTTCAAAAGCAACCATATGAAAAACCTGTTTTCAGCTTCTCCAGAATGGCTGAATCAATCTTGGTTAGACTTGGGAGGAATGGGTTTTTGTTTTTTAGGACATGCTGAATCAGAATTTTGTTTGTGGTTGCCACAATGTCAGTTTAATAGCAATCACATGAAAAACCTATTTTCAGCATTCTTCTTCAGAAAAGCTGAGCCAGTTTTGATCAAAATTTGAGAGGATTGTTTTTTTTAGGACATGTTCATTCAACATTATGTTTGTTGGGTTATTACATACAACAGTGTTGCTTCTGTAGTAATGCTTTGGGAAACTTAATTTGAGATTTTTCTGTGGAATGACTGAGATGGATCATAGTTAAGTGGCATCAATTGTATGTGGTTTTGTGCCCATCATATATAGGACACACATACCTGACAACTGCCTATCTCCTGAACAGTAGACCTTTACCAGAGTGCTGTGGAACACATTCATGTCAAATGTATAGACTTGCACTTGTAAAATACAAGTGTTTTGATGTGAAGTCAATTAAGAAACTTGTGATGTATGTGCTGAGAAAATCCTGGACTTTTTAAAGGAATATGGTGTTTATAACAGAGTTTAACCACATATTTTATAGATTTTGGAATCTTTTATTTTATATTCATTTCAGAGTATTTTAACATGTAAGCTGTCATCTTCTTGTACATTTTTTTCATTTCTTTGGAAGGTGTTTTCTTCTTAAGCTTTTCTGCAGTTCTTTATCTTTACATTTGTAGAACTCAACTTTTCATTAGTACCATGTAGCCACTATAGTGCTGACTTGCCCCTCAACCCTGATTATACATAATAGAATGGCTGAGCCAGTTATGATCAGATCTGGTAGGAGTGTTCCTTTGGATGTGCTCAGTGAAAATTGGCGCTGATGTGACTCCCCTAGCAATGATGTGGCTTCCATAACAAATATGGTAAACCTTTTTTCATCTTCTTCTTTGGAACAGCATAGCAGATTTAGGTCGAACCTATGTTTCTTTGGACATGATATATCAAAATTGGAGGGAGGAGTTGTCTTCCTAGTAGCACTGGTGTGGCCTCCATAGTAACCAGGATGAAAACCTATAAATGAAACTAATCTCCCACAAGTATTGCTAGTTGTAATATATAATTATCATAGGTTGATTTTTCTGCCAAGGTATCTTACCGTAGCAGGCCAGATGTGATAGGTAGAGTCTTAACATAAATAACTTTTCACATTTATACAAGAGATGCTGATGTACCATCTTGTCCAGCTGAGGTTACTTGAAGTTGAACATGGTCAAACAACATGTCAGATACCATCAATTTCTACCAAATAGCTGGATATTGTCCTGACAATGTGGTCTTTTCATTTGGTGAAGTTTTGCTACTTGGGTCAGCTTTTATACATTGGGGCGAGGGGTGCGGTGCATTTGTGTTCTGTCATTACTCTTGTTAATCCACACATGTCCTTTCTTCGATCCATCTGTTTATCTCACCTTGATAAAGTTTAGCATTTGGTTTCATATACCATGAAGGGGTATTTGTGTCCCATCAACACATTTGCACAAGTACTTTCCAGAAACGCTAAACTATGAGTACATGCCAAAAGGCATATTATCATAGCCATGCGATGTTCTTAAAATTGCATGTACAAATGATGATACATTGTGGATCCCAACGTACTGAATGCCGCTGATGACCTTCTGTCTGATGTACATGCTTACGATTTAAATCCTGTTAAGAGCAGTGAAAAATCTCCACAACATAAAGTCTGTTACAAAGAGGCTTATTTACTGTATATGTATAATCAGTGCAAGAGTTTTAGAAAAAACAGCATCATTTTTTGGGCTTTTTTAAATAGATTCTCAATTGTATGCTGGGAGTATGTCTGCCATGTTGCAGTGTTTCTAAAAGGTAATGTGATTTGCTTGGATAGGAAGGCAGATGAGAGTAGTTTCCCCTTTGTTATTGGGATTGGTGCCAAAAGCTTATAGACATCAGTTCCTACTTTTACATGCTGGAGTGCACACTTCTTACAAGGTCTTTCAACTTTTCTTTGTGCCATTTGACCATTGGAGTGAATTCTTGGAGTTTTCTCAAGTCAAGAAGGCATGGGAGCTTTGGAAACTCTGTTGAGCATTGGACTTGTAATGCAATGGTCACAAGCTTCATGCCTGCCCAGATCCGCTGCTTCATAGGGTGGTTGGGAAAGGTACTTTGCTCCCATTTGCTCAGCATGATATATTCTTTACTGTGTTGAAAGTGCCTTTAAAACTTCTCAAAAACGAATCGGGGAAAGCATAATCCATGTTTTTAACTGGACTGGTACTCGACCAGAAGAGCTTTGAGGGGCATTTGTGTTACATCACATTTGCACAAGTTCTTTTTAGAAATCCTAGGCTAAGTAAGAGTACATGCCACTAGGCCATATTATCATAGGCATGTGGTGTTCTTAAACTGCATGTACAAATGATGATATTTTGTGGATCCCAACGTGCTGAATACCACTGATGACCTACTATCTGATGTACATGCTTATGATTGAAATCGTGTTAAAGAATCGAGGACAAATCTCCACCAGGTAAAGTCTGTTACAAAGAGGCTCATTTGCACTTGTTTACAAAGTGGACCTCAAAAAACTCAAAAAACCAACATTTTCTTTTTGACCTTAAAAACCTAAAAAAAAAAAAAAGCCTTCAAAAAAGGAAGGAGACCTTAAAAAAAATTTAAAAATGTTGAACGGCTCCAACCCGACCCCACAAAAATGCAGTTTTGCATACAGCAATTCATTAGGCTAGCTTAGTGGTCAAGAAAGCATGTGAATTTCTTAGCACTTGCAGGTGTTTGGTATTTTAATTATTTATTAATTTTCACTTATCTTAATTTTCATTTTATTCAGAAACAAACGCTAAGCATACATTATCAAATTTTTAATAAATGTTAATGCTCATTGTGGAGATGTCTTTTAACTGCTTCGTATCTTGAACATAAAAAGAAATTAAACCTTGAAAAACCTCTAAACCCCACCCTCAAATTTTTAAATTTAATTTCACTTCTCTTTTCAGTACATGTATAATTAGTACAACAGTTTTAGAAATAAAATATTTTCTGCCATTTTTTTTCTTAGTTAAATATGTTTTCTGGTCATAATATGTTTGGAGTGCATCCACTTTGTTGCTGAAGCAGCTCTCTCATGACAAAAAATGTCACAATCATCTTAGTTTGGTTTAACAACAGTGCTGCTAAAAGGTTGTGTGCTTGCTCAAAAATGAAGTCAGATGAGAGTAGTTTCCCCTTTGTTATTGGGTTTGATGCCAAAAGCCTAAAGGGGGCGCTCACCAGTTATTATGTACTTTTGAGAGAGTGACATGTACGGTGAAGTTGTTTGCATTTAAAACGTGGAGAGAATGTTGGCATACCTCTATGCTACTTTGACGGAATGTGGCTGACATTTCTTTGGATACTGTACTTTTGGAAATTGTAAATGATCTTAGCACACTGCTAACTAAAACAACTGCACCCTTGTGCTCCAAAAATCAGCCTGAATTTGTCTAAAATACAGTATCCTTGGCAGCTATTAAAATAGGGAAAATGAATTTTGCCAGACTAGACAATACCAGCTTCTGAAAGTGTAATTAATGAATTACCAAATATATAAAAATTAAAGAAAGTTATCTGCTCTTTTTTTTATACTATTTACCTCTGAAGTTCAGGAAGTGAAAATGACCAAGTGGAGCTAGCACTTTTTTGGAAGGTGCACATCTGGAGTAAGGCCAAGCTGTATACTCTGTAACCCATATTACACCCATCAATCATACACCAAAATAAAGGGAATTAAAGGTTCTTTGAACAATACCTAAGATAATCAGGGTCCTTTTTAAATAGCCAGTGTAACCAGCGAGGAAACCTGGGGAAATTCTTTTTCTTTAAAATTCTAACCTTATCCAAAATACAAAACTGTAGAGCGCCAACAAAGTCATCGGTTACTACTTTTGCTTGCTGGAGAGTATGCTTCTTTCGAAAGCCTTGCAAATTCCACTTTCTTTGTGTCCTTTGACCTTTGGGTGAGTTTATGAAGTTTGCTCACTTCAGGAAAGTATACTCCATATTTTTAGCTGTACTTGTCATAGACCAGAAGAGGATGGGATCACCCATCATTCTTCATACATCCATTTGTTAGCACAAGTATGTTATCACTGCTTCCTCTAAACTACATGGAGATTGCCATGACAATTTATAAGCACGTTCATCTCAAAGGTCTAGTTGGTCCAGAATGAAAAGTTGCTGTTCAGACATTCATTATGGCTGCTACAGTGGCCATCTTGAAAATCTTGTTATGGCTCCTCCTGAATGTATGGTCATATGAACATTGGATTCTCACTAAAAGACTTCTTATGAAATCTGTTTTGTCCTAAATGACAGTGGTGTCTATTGGACAACCAATATGGCCACCACAGTAGCCATGTGGCAAATCTTTTTATTACTAAACCTTCTGAATGGAAAGTCATATCGATGTACTTTCACCAGAAGACTTTCAATAATGTTTTGTTGGTTCTAAAGTAAAAATGGTGCTGATTTGACCTCTGATATGGCCATTGCAGCTGCCATATTGAAAATATCGTTTTTAATATTTGTCCTTGTAAGATGAGCATATCAGGATAGGGTTTTCACCAGAAGGCTTCTAATTATGTTGACCATAAATGAAAATGGTGCTGATGTAAATCCCCCCCCACCCAGTATGGTCACCATCATAGTCATTTTGAAAATCTTGTTATGGCTACTGCTTCTTCATGGACAGTCATATCCACATGTGGTTTTCAGCAAGACTTGTGATGTCTCCTTAGACCTAATTGAAAATGGTGACAATTTGACGTGCAGTATGGTCACCATTTCAACCATCTTGAAAATCTTGTCACTGGTCCTTCTTAACTGAAAGTCACATTGATATGGGGTTTCAAGAAGACTTTTGAGTTTTAGTTGGCCCTAATGAAAAATGGTGATCTGACCCTCATTTTGCCTGCCATCACATCCTAATGAACATTCATAACAAGGCTTTTGACCAAGTCTTATGATGTCTAGTTAGTCCTAAATGAAAATGGTGCCAACCAGGCAATCGGTATGGCTGCAGAATAAGCCATCTTGAAAAGCTTTCAACTGCTACTCCTAAACTGAAAGTCACATTGACATGGGGTTTTCACCCAAAGACTTCTGTAATGTCTAGTTTTCAGTGATATTGGTACCAATCTTACATCCCATATGTCTGCCATGACAGTTACCTAGGATATCTTCTTGACACTTCTACTTAGAATGGATAGTCTTATTGACATGGGATTTTCACCAAAATACTTGTAATGATATCTAGTGTGTCATAAATGAAAATAGTGCCAGTCTGACATCTGATGAAGAAATGGTAGCCATTTCCGCCTTTTTGTGATGCCAGTGAGAATAAATATTGATCAGAAACTCGGACATGGTCTGCCAAGCTGCCTCTTTAGCCAATGTTCTCCTTGCCCAATCTCTAAACTGCTTAGGGCAGAAAGTTCACTGATCGAAAGCAAATTTTGAAAAAAGTGGATCAGAGCAACATCCTATTGCCTTATCAGTTCAGCTAGACTTGTTTCATATGGTATAACTGTAGGAACCAGTATTGACATGGTATGAGTTGCCTGCTGGACCAGACATGAATCTTCCTGGTCCTGATTACAGCAGTTGGTCCCAATCCCCACAAGTTGAGACCCAGATCAGGGTTGCAAGGATGTTCTGGGTAGTTGTCATGATTTTTTTTTGCGCGTGGCAAAACTTATCAAAATGTGGGTATGGGGTTGTGAGGCTCATAAAAACTATTTTTGTTCAGAACCAATGGTCGACACTGATCTTTCTGGGGTAAACCAGATTTCATCTTAGCACATTACCTGAACCTGGACCGATCATACTTTTTGTGAGTTGCGACTCTCCTCTATAGATGGTGGTACTGCCTGTGGTGATGCTGCCCTGTATACTCAATACTGGCACTCTACTCTAGACACCTGGATATGTGAGAAAGCTTGCCAGTAGCTTCTCGTGGGTTGGTGGTTCTTTCTGGGGATTTCCCGGTTTCTTCCTCCACCATTAATACTGGCTGCCATGTATAGCCTATCGTGTGCTGAAAAATGGCTTTAAGCCCTACAACAACAACAACTACTCTAGACACCAACTGCTTACAGACCATCATCATTCCAGTGTTGGTGCAGTCTTACCAGGCCTTTGTCCTTGGGAACCCACTGTTGTGAATGTCACTTCCAGGTGCCCTGTCCCACCAGCTAGACGCAGATAGCATCAGGCATCTGTTGATAGCGACATCAGCCCTGACTTCGCCTTCAGTATACATTTTTGAAGGTAATCACACCCATGCTCACCAGTTCTAGACCAATGACATCTCTTTGGAATGACATCAGACAGGTCAATCACCAGTCGCAGCTCCACCATGACATAGTGACAACTACATCAACAGTCCAGTCAAGATGGCAGGTCCCAGATCAGGATGATGGAGGCTGTTTGAGTGAACTCTGGAGGTAACACAGACTCCCAGTCATGTTTACTTCCCACTAAAGCTGCTGCACAAAACGTATCTCAAATCACAGGAGCCATCAGACATTACTCAGTAATGGGCCCAAAGAAGTATAGCAGATTGGCTGTATATAGTATCATTCCAAGACCATAGCTGATGCACACCGTGAACACCTTGAACTATCATATTTGCTGACCTGTAAGTCGATGCAGAGTATAAGTCGAATGAGCAGATTTGGCAAATTTTCCATCCTTCATCCATATATAAGTTGATGCTGAGTATAAGACGAGGCCAGATCAATACCTCGGCTTCATCTTTTTCACGTTGTTCCTCACAGCATCGCAAATTTTACCCTACCTGTTACTCAGTAACCTTTCCGGTCTGGATCAGTAAATGTAACTAAGAGTACCTAATTTGTTTCACATGAAATATTTTAAATGTATTATGTACTTTTAGCTACATATAATGATGCTGACCTGAAAATTTATCGAGTTACAGATAGGATAAAAGTTGCAATGCTGTGTGGAATTAAACTATAATAATTTCCTGTTTCATAAATATTAAAATATCAATGTATGCTATTTCAGATTACCAGCAATAGGGAAATTGCATCATTGATGCTAAAATGATTTTTCCATATTTATTTTGGGAGGGAGAGATACAGAGAGAGATGCATATTTATTCCCTCACATTTTTCTTCTTGCACTAATGATCAAAATAAAATATGGCCCAATACATATGAGAGAGAGATTCCAGGTCTTTGTGTCTTTTTTCTTCTTCACCTTATTACCCCTGTTTAGCTGAAGCTTTTGTCAAAGAGAGAAAAAATCAATAAATAGTAAATGTAAACTAGGAAAATACATACCGTACTCTTTCAGGATTTGAATATTCACAATAGTTATATCCATATAGACTCCATTTACTAGTTAAATCCCAAGAATTACCATTTCACATGATGTCTGATTTTCTTTGCAAGTGTAATGACCTCTCCATTCCCAACAAATAAGATTATTTTTTTAAAGTGCATGTTCTCTTCCTGTACTTAGGTGGCAATTGTTTTTGATTTTTGCTCATGCTGTGTGTTACTTTACATTGCTGTCAGTCCTGTTGGCAAGTTCAAAAGATGTCACTGGTTGAGAAATTTACACGAGTAACAACTGGCATTTCCTTTCATTACATGGTACCATATTGATAATACCCATGGTTAGCCTCATTTCCCTATTGGTAGCCTCACTAATCTAACCTGGTCTGCCAAACCTTGACCTCAAACAGGTGTTAACTTCAGAAAACCTGACTGCAGCTGTAGCATATTTAATTAGCATGTACATACCACTACAAAGCCACGTGATTCGTGAACAGTGAAGTGATAACTAAAACTAGAAGGAATTAGTGGTATTAATTGATAATGGAATATAGTACTGCACTTTCGTACATACGTGTGATCGCAGTCATCAGATAAGTGAACAAATAAAGATTACCGTACAATCGTAAATACATCTCTGTCTCTGTCATGGTTATTCATCTTCCAGCTTTTCAGTTCTGACACACCCATATCAAATTTAAACAATGTATATTACAAACAACGTATATTACTAATGCATGCTGCTTTAGTGCAGTTACATCTGATATAAGTTATTTTTAATACGGATGATCATGTAATTGTTTAAACACCTTCTCAATGTGGAGTCCTATATTTTTTCATTCACGATCTCTTTCCCAAAATGAAATATGATTTTACACATTTTTTTCCGTACTTTTTGAGAGGTTTTTTTTATACGAAAAATTATGTGACATACGATAAAGCGATTTGGATGACAAAATCCATATATAAGTCGATTCAGAGCAGAAGACGAAGCTAAGATTTTCTGGTCAAAAAGTATGGTTGTATAGGCCGGCAAATGCGGTAACCATGTCTTGGTAAGGACATAGTCCCACACTTTGTTCACCATACCACAACTTGTTTTGCGTGTTCAGTTACCATGCCATTCACATCAGGCCATCCTCTCACCCCAGTCTTCCATTTGTGAAGAATCACGCTCACAAGTGCCATCTTTTGGCAATGACCATAGAAAACTTTGCCTTCCACACATCAGTAGACAAGTTTTTATGGCTTCAGCATCCAGAGTTCAGTATGCCTACCCCCCCCCCCATTGTCAGTGGACCTGTACCATTCACAAATCCATTGATCTTTTAGCTGAGAAAGTCTAGTATTCATTGCTTCAAGATGGAAGTGTCAACAGGTCTTTCTTTCTGCATTGATGACTTCCATCAGTTTTAACCTGGCATGTTACAAGACACCAGCCTTTGACCCATGAGTTTCAGCTGTTGGCAGAGACATTGCAGGTCTAGAAACTTAATTCAATGTTTATGGTCCTCCTCAACATGCAGCACATGTTTTCAAATCTTGTAGCAACAAGATTCATGTTCAGCTTGGGCTCCATTGCTAGTTTTAAGCAATTGGAACATAGCCAGGGGGTGAGATGGAGAGAATCACAGACCTAGTGACCTGAGAGTCCCATGCTAGGAAAGATCAAAGAAACTGGAAGGATCTCGAAGGCTCACCAAATGGAGAGTATCCATTTCTCCTCTGATGACAAAACATGGAGAAACAAGTACCAGTTACATCCTAGTTTCTCTTCCCATCAATCAAAGGAAATGATGTCATTCTTTCACTGCCTTTTGCTTTCTTTCCATGTGGTCAGTGTATTCACCACTTTCCATGGAAGTACATTGCTCCCCTAACCTGAGTTTTACAAGCCGTTTCCACCAGTCCATATTCAGTGCTGTCTACTACAGACATGTTCAAGCAGATGTTTGGCAGCCTGAATCGACACACTCCAATCAAAAAAGAACAGTTGAGAGTGTTCACTTCTAAACCTCCCCATCCTTGGTGATGTCAAGCTCCCTGTCAACATGGTACAAAAGCACCAGGTTGGACTTTAAATTACCAGGACATTGCTTGTTTCACTGCTGTTTTGCCTTGGATTCCTGGTCAGCAGGGTCTTATTCAACCTCATTCCATCCCAGCATTTCACTCCATTGGGCATTGATTTTGAAACGCTCATGATCCATGTTGGCCTTGTCTTGAATCGTTTCAGTGGTGACTTCCATTTTGCTCAGAAATGTACATGGCTTGGTATTTCCTCTGGTAGTGTCTACAAATCCACCATGGTTTGTTACATCACAGGGAGGTTAAATGTCCAAGCGGAAAACAAGTTCATATAGACCTCTTCAGACATTTCACCCTAATTACCAAGTACAGTTATGATAGATGCTAAAAGAATTATATTTGCAAGAACATGTGATGACTTTATAGAGATTTATCATTTTGAACAATTTGAAAAAGAAAGCGATGTATAGTATAGAAGCCTTGAGATAGATGGCCTTGCATGTAATTACTATGATAGAAAGCTTTAAGATAGCATTGCATGTCATTGCTATGACAAAAAGCTTTGAGAGAGATAGCCTTGCATGATATTACTATGACAGATAGCTTTGAGAGAGATAGCCTTGCATGATATTACTATGACATAGCTTTGAGAGAGATAGCCTTGTATGTTATTACTGTGACAAAAAGCTTTGAGAAAGATAGCCTTGCATGATATTACTGTGATAGATAGCTTTGAGAGAGATAGCCTTGCATGATATTACTATGACAGATAGCTTTGAGATAGATAGCTTTGCATGTTATTACTATGACAGATAGCTTTGAGAGAGATAGCCTTTTATGATATTACTATGACAGATAGCTTTGAGAGAGATAGCCTTGCATGTTATTACAATGAGAGAAAGCTTTGAGAGAGACAGCCTTGCATGTCATTGCTATGACAGAAAGCTTTGAGAGAGATGGCCTTGCATGATATTACTATGACAGATAGCTTTGAGAGAGATAGCCTTGCATGATATTACTATGACAAAAAGCTTTGAGAGAGATAGCCTTGCATGTTATTACTATGAGAGAAAGCTTTGAGAGAGACAGCCTTGCATGTCATTGCCATGACAGAAAGCTTTGAGAGAGATGGCCTTGCATGATATTACTATGACAAAAAGCTTTGAGAGAGATAGCCTTGCATGTCATTACTATGACAGAAAGCTTTGAGAGAGATAGCCTTACATGTTATTACTATGAGAGAAAGCTTTGAGAGAGATAGCCTTGCATGATATTACTATGACAGATAGCTTTGAGAGAGACAGCCTTGTACGTTATTACTATGACAGAAAGCTTTGAGAGAGATAGCCTTGCATGTTATTACTATGGTAACAAGCTTTGAGATAGATAGCCTTGCATATCATTACTATGATAAAAAGCTTTGAGAGCCTTGAGTGTCATTACTATGATATTTTTTACAGGAGTAACCCAGAAAAATTCAAGGAAGATCTACTAAACATTGCTCGGACAACTATAAGTTCCAAGATTTTGACTCAGTACAAGGAGCTGTTTGCCAAGTTAGCTGTGGATGCAGTCCTCAGGCTTAAGGTAATTATCTCTACATGTTTTGAAGGAAATACAGGCAGGCATGAGTAATGTCATACAAATCTTGCACAATTTATGATAGAGACCTCAAACTTTGGGATATGATTGGAGTGATCAGCAGATGTACACAAACAGTTGTATAATTTGAATTCATTCCATTGTTGCTTATTGTAGGGTGGAACGGGGACCCGCTCATGCATGCACACACCCAACCCCTCCTCCACACACACATATACACAGAGGGGCAGTGTTATTAACAAAGTTTTTTTCTGAATAATTTTTAAATTTGAACTCAATGAAGTTTTATTTTTTTCATATTTTTTTTCTTTCAACATGTTACCTGCTTATAATAATTATGTTAGGTCTGCTTCCTCACAAAACCAGTTTTTCCAAGCTAGAAAGACATTCTCTGTGGTTTTTGGCCTGTTTGAGCAACAGAAGTACTGAAAAGTCACCTGCTTGCCAGTGTAGAAGTCAAATGAGAATGGTCTTACTTTAGTAAGAATGATGCCAAATACTATCAGTGATCAGTTATTACTTTGATACATGCTTGGAAGCACACTGTTTCTCGAGGTGTCGCAAATAGTGAATCAGGTTGTGCCTTTTAACAAGGGTTTGTGTGGGAAAAGTAGGAATAGCAACAGTTATGTTTATTGTGTTGATTTGATGGGAGAGATGATTGCCATTGCCATTTGAAATTAAGAAACAAGAGAAAACAAAACCAAACTCAAGAATTTGAGAGATCAAGCAAGAAGCTGTTGAGCTCGATGGGGTTTGGAACTGCAGTTTCTGAAGTTGCACTGAAGTAAGTGAGGTCTGCATGTACTCAACAAACTTTGTAATTGAACATAATGCTTGCCTTTGCACTAGTTTCATATTACACTTTGAAAGCATGATTCCACATAGACAATAACAGTAAATAAAATTTCATTGCACCTGACTGAAAAATAGGTCTAAATTTTTTGCTGCTTACAGAAAAGGACTTGCTGGAGTTGGGTCTGTATTTTTTATAACAATATTATCAGTATGCAAGGAAAAGATTATGCAGTGCAGATGTCAGAGTTAAAGATGCATTAATTACTTCCTTGTATTTTTCTTTGTCCCTTGGATATTTGTGTTGTGCAAAATTTGTAGGACATGGAACACAATATCCTCAGCCCCTGGATCCTAGGTACACAACTGCATACAATTAGAGGTTGCAAAGGTATCAATGGCAGAATTAAGTCAGTTGAAGACTTCATTTCAAAACACAATTTTTTTAAATGTAAGCCGTATCCCTGCTACATCTTTTCAGAGTATCCAAGTATGATTTGATGTTTTTATGGGACTGTGGTTTATTGAACCAGAGTAGACCTTTTATTTGAATGATTCAGTATTTTTACCTTTCTCTTTTATTACCTAATTGCCAGGCTGTAAGACAATGCAAGTACATTGTATGGTCCTCCATCTGTTATGCATCACATATCTTGCTATTTTAAACTTTTTCTCAAAAACCACTGTGCCAGTTCTGACAAAATATGGCATAGAACATTCTGTCATGAAGGGCTTTCAAATCGGAGCAAAGGCTGATTCACCATCAAGTGTGGCCACCATCACTGAAAATAGTTACGCCCCTTTAAACGATGACTAGAGTTTGATTAAATTTGAGAAAATGCATCCTGTCAGGTCAGTCTTTCCAGTACAGTTGATGCTGTTATGCTTTCAGATGTGATTGATGCTACTAAACATAGGAAAGCCAGTGATGCTACAATAGTAAATCCTATAGAATTGGATCATATTTTACAGAAAGCATCCGGGCATGAAGACTTTCCAATATTTTACATAAAATGTGGATCTGACATCAAATATTTTTGCCGCTATAAATTGTAAAAAGACATTTAGATGACTTCATCTCAAAGATTGTTATGCAGAATTGGACAGAAAATATCCAGGCATAAAAGGCTTTCAAATTTGGTCAACTGATGCTAATCCACAATCAAATACCACATCATTACCATTGGTTTTTAGGTGAATCTGTGCCCGTTAGGTTTGATCTTGTATGGAACAACTTGTGACAAGATGGAACATGCAGCTCCTGGCCTTCATTTGTCATGTTACAGATCCAAAGCCTGGGGAGTCAACGCACTTTCCACAAATTTCCCCCATCCCTCTAATCCCCGGAGTTAACAGATAGAAAGGGAATTGGATTTGAGTCTAATATTGATTTTCCCTTCAAGTTGGAGAAATCATGAATCAACCTAATGAACTTAGAAGCAAAAATTCCAGTGATGATGATGCTTGTCTTCCCACTTGCAGTATATTTTCGTGCAGTTGAGTAATGAGATGCTTTCATTGATTATCTAGTTATCAAAAGCATTTTTACTAATTGAACTTTGCATTATTATACAATGGTGGACATGCAGTTTTCAGTATTCAGTGGTAATGTTTCTCCTCTTACATGGAATTCTAATGCATACAACATAATGCCATTTTCATACACACAGTCACTGCCATTTACTGATAATGGAGCTGAACAGCTAAATTTAATATTGATTCATTAAAAGTTATTTATTGCACACTTACTGCAACTGACAGTAATAGGACTGTTCATAGAGAACTGTTGTCATATAAAAACTGCCCCCAATTAAAATTAAAAATCCTCTATTATGAACTGCCACAGAGGGAATTTCCTTTTGTTTGGAAGTCTTGGTGAAATCACATCATTTTCACAGAATGAAACAGTTCTTAGAAAAAGTTGGACATAACTGCTTTAGCAAGGAGGCACATGCTTTGAAACCTATTATAGGAAATGGTGAATTTTGTTTCAGTGGTGTGAGCAGAAATGTGTCTCTTTTTTTATAAAAACCCCCAGTACCAAGGATAACTAACTTTTAATGGCTCTTTGAGAAGTTAACTCCTGTCACAATCAATGGCTATTGCTACATGATTTCTGATATGTTTTGACTTGGTGAAATGAAGGATGCAGACCAGAATAAAGACTATGACTTGCAAACTTTAGGATCTCTTTACTGAAGGCTTTAGCTCTTTGTCCAGATAGAATCATCCATGGATTTTGATATGGTTGAATATGGCATTCTTCGAACCATTGGTTTGTACATGCACACGTCATACCTCATACAGAACCAGTTTCTTTGTTGTTCGAGCTACAGCTGGCAGAATCAGATAAAAGCCTAGTTGGTTGACTGAAACATCTTCAGGAATCCATTGGAGCTGTGAAGTGGTACCTGAAGTGAGCTGGGCCAATCAGAAGAGAGATCTTGCTTGATCATGTCACATATGAAATTAAGGGATGATGGTTCTGCACAGGCTGTCGTCCAGTATGTGATATGTTATTTGCTGCGTCTACAAGGAGCTTAGGCAAGACCAGATGAAGTTCTTGTGTACATCCACTTGTGAGGTTATGGAGATTACCATTTGATTGCATCTGCTCCATAATTGCATCCAAGCTGTGAAATGGAGGTCAGAGAGGGCATTTGTTAGGTTTTACCTTATAGACCTTTGATTCCATAGACTCATTTTGACCGAATGCAACCTATGTCAGCAAGGCAAAACTTGAGAACTTTCCAGGTCATTCAGCTGCTTCATATTGACTTGGATCACTCTATTTCCATCGGATTTGTGTGATTGAAATTCTTGTTCTCCAGATTGCATTCATGCATAAACCACATGCTGACCTTAGTTCACATCTCACACAATTCCAAGCTGCTTCATTATATGTTGGGAGTCTAACAGACAGGGCCAACTCCGGGGTAAGGAGATGCAACTCTCTTCTTTGTACCTATTCTGGTAACATACTGTAATTGGACAACATGTTTGAAGGAGAAACCAATTTTTGAAGTAACACGTGTTTTCTTTGATAAAGCATACTTGATTATTCATAATCCTTCCAAACCCTTCCTGCAGTTACATTGCTGGTATGCATATTTGCATCTGCTCTAGTAGTATCTCGTGATTTCTGGGATTTGGCCCCAGTTCCATTATTCAAGGGGAGAGTACACTACTTGACTTTAACCTTGGCAAGCAGATCACTTTGTAGCACTTACGATAAATAAGTCAAAAGACAGAAGTTAAAGTTGAATTGATATTAATTTAAGGTTGATACATTTATATGCAGTTTATATCCGTTTATCCCACTGACTCTTTAATATGATGGAACATTGTTAAATGTCATTCAGAATGAACATTTTTTTCTGTCATTTTTATCCAGTGTTCATAATGGCAGCAGTACGTGTTGGTTTATTGAGACTAGATGTTGGTGTTATCTGAATGACAGTACAATTATTCAAGATTGCACTCGGTAGATTCTGAAATGGGAATTTTGATATATTTTTTTTCAGGGCAGTGGAAACTTAGATGCTATTCAAGTCATCAAGATATTAGGTGGTGGTCTCCGAGATTCTTATCTGGATGAGGGTAAGTCAGTTCTGCTTGTAATTTTCAGCTGTTAATCAGTTCATAAAATTGTATGGATTCTCTTTAAATGGACAATTCATAAACATGCATGGTTAAATATGAAAACAAATCCTTGGAAGTTATTTTCCTTTCATTTTCTTTGATGCTGTCAGAGATGCCAACAAATTTAAGATTTTGTGAAATTGAAATGAGTGATAATTCCTCATTATGAATTATATTGACAACATTTTGGGGAATCAGAATTTTATTGCACACAATTTTTAACAGAAGTTTTCAATGTGGTCAAAGTACTTTGGTACCATTTTTATAGACTACTCTGTAGAAAATATTTTCTCAGTGTAAAACACAATATACTCGTTTACAAGTCCAATTGCAAAACTGCACAAACCCAGATCTGCCATTGCATGATACGCCAGCAGATCTGGGTTGGTATAGTTTGTTAGGAATAATCAGTAGAACAAACAACATATACCCAGATATGCAGGCGCATTATGCTATGGCAGATCAGGATCTGTGCGGCTTTCAGTTTGACTTGACTTGCAAGGAAGTACATATGGTAGCAAGAATCTAGTTGGTTAAGCTGTCAGTGGGTAAAAAATTCTGGAAAGATAAAATGAAAGAAAGTGGCCATTAATTCATGAGGGTTAATCTTTATTGTTTTTGTTTGGTCAGAATGTCTAAGATATTTTGAGTGTTTGAAATTTAGGAATGGATGCACCATTTATCATCTCCCACTTTTTCATTTTTGGGAAAAGTGGGGGTCATGGTATCTCCGTTTCTGCCTCCATCACATCATTGTTTCTGCTATCAAACTTTAAAGCAAATTGGAGATTAAGAAATAAAACTTCGTTCCCTACTTTGGAAATCCTGAATTCAGGGTCAGTGTTTTTCCATCATACCTTCCATTCTGCTCTATAACTTTCAGGTTATTTTAAATAAAGGGATACAACTGGTTATACTTGCACATCATCATTAGGTGTATTGCACATTTGCAGGTCATGGTCATATCTCAGTATTTTTAATTTTCCATTACACTTTTCATTCCATACTTCAACTTCAGTGTTATTAGGGGGTGAAACTTGATATAATTGTACCTCATGATAAGTCTCTTATGCACTGCATCGGGGATGATAACTAAAGATGAAGGTTATGACTTAATATTTTAAATTGCACTTTCCATTTTGTCATATAATTCAGAGCTGTGAGATAAGAGAAGAAACTTGTACAGACACATCACAATTAGCATTTGTGACACGTACAACCTTGATGATGCAATTTTCAAGGTCAAGGTCATGAACAAATATTTTAAAGTTTTCCATTATCCTTTCTATTCTATTCCAATACATGAGTCATTTGCAGTTAAGATGTGAAACTCGTTACCTTCGGGGATTCTATCTTTAGGGTCATGATCACAGACAAATATTTTAGGTTTCATTAACAATTTTGTTTCTGGTCTGCAACTTGAGAGTTGTGTAAGATGAATGAAATTTGGTATACTTGTATATTGTTTGTAACGGAATTGTTGCATTCCCACATTTGGTCCTATCTTCAAGGTCATGGTCACAGGTATGTGTTTCATTGTTGCATTTGCTTCTGCTTTATATCTTAAGGCCATTTTAGTCTCAGGGCTAAACCATGGTAAACTTAAATTTCTCAGATGGCATCACATGTATTAGAGGCAAGGTTTTATCTTGAAGACAAGGTCACATATCAGTTTCTTCCCATTTTCTGCACTTTTAATTTGGTTACTTTCCCAGTCTGCATAGTAACTTGAAAGCTCTGTCAGAAGTGTCACAGTCCAGTTTTGTTGTTACATACTCTAGCTGACCACTTCATTAGATGGAAGAGAACAATTTGTTGAATTTGCTATTTCTCATGAGACCACAGTTGTTAATGACTATGAAAAGGTATGTACACTGTATAGACTCCTGGAAGATGCGGTATGATTGTACATCAGTATGTTACTGATGACCTAGACTCCCAAAATTTTGATGCTAATTTCTTGATAGTCATTCATGTATGTTGGCATCTCTGTGCAGCATTGATTAGTTATGAAGGGTTAAACTTTATTTCATTTTGTGTTTAATAAATTTAGATTTAATTCATTGGGGCATTACATTTCTCGATACTATTATTTTGTGTATGCCAAGATTTTTTATGTCGTTCAGAATAAAATAAACATGTCTTGATGTCAGTTTGAAATTTACTGTCCACTCTTTATTTTTCCAGGGTTTTTGCTGAATAAAAAGATTGGTGTAAACCAGCCTAAAAGGATAGAAAATGCAAAGATATTAATTGCTAATACACCTATGGATACTGATAAAATTAAGGTGAGTGTCTTGTGATTCTTTTTTTCTTCTCAATGTGGTTTTGTAAGAATGACTTGCAGCCAAGTCAGATGGTTAAGATTAGTAATTTATATTCAATACTGCATGCATGTTAGCATTAAATTCCATATTTTACAGAATTTATAATTATACCAGCTGAGTCATACCAAAGGCTTATAAAAATTGTACTAACTGTCTCGCTTGGCATTCAGCATTAAGAGGTTAGTGTTAGGACTGGTCATTCTGGTGTCAGGATAATGTGACTGGGTGGAACATGATGCCCCAGTGCACAACATCACTGTAACTGCCACACTGCAGACATCGTAGTGATGTGAACAAAATTGTTAAAGCTACATTAAACATCCAAACAAACACAGATGTTTTAATTATATTTTTCTCTTCAAAATTTTCATCAGTCTGTGCACATATGTCTATTATCCCGAGAAGTTACAGTTTAATGTTTTCATGAATTAGTTTTAAAGTAAGTGTTGGATGAAATAAACTTTTAAAAATATTAAATCGTGTGTTGAGATCAGTTTCTAATTGATTAGTGTACTACATTGTATTTGCTTTTCAGATTTTTGAAAAAGATTTTATGTAGCTAAAAAGTGTTTGCACATGGAAACTTGTAGAAAATTCATAATGGTCTGTGTTACTTGAATACTAAGGCAAATTCTGTCTGTTCATTTTTGTCAACCCCACCTTAGCATAAGCACAACATAACTATAACTTTGGCATCCATTGGCATGTATGTATGTCTGTTCACAATGTAGACTATGTTCATTGTAAAACTTGTTTACATTATAGTTAAATAGTTAGGCTTAACAGAAAGGGAGTCTCATGGGGGGGGGGAGAAGAGGTGGTAACTTTTGTAGTTCTGCCAAAAATTGCATTTTCAAAGGTAATTAAATTTGTTTAAGTGCTTCTGAAGTGGGGGTTGTTTGTTTTTGTTGTTTTGGGGGTGGGTGGGTTTGCAGTCTTTGTTTTCTTCACAGAGAAGACTTGTTTATTATACCATTAAATTTATGTTTTGTTGCAAATCCACGAAAATGTGTAGCATGATATATGTGAATTTTAAATTTTTACAACTGAAAAACAAAATATTTGATTGGAAATAATTATAGGCTGTCCTATTGAATTAAAAATGAGAACTTAACAGCTTGCTTTCTGACGTTTTTTTGTCTTGCAGGTTTTTGGGTCCAAAGTTAGGGTTGATGCAGTCTCAAAAATAGCAGAATTAGAGTTAGCTGAGAAAGAAAAGATGAAAGACAAAGTTAACAAGATCCTTGCTTATGGATGTAATGTGTTCATTAACAGGTGAGTTTTGTTTTAAATTTACTTGCAGTCAGAAATTGGTATTGGTGCATAACAGTTAAACTGTTTTCCTGCCAAGGAAGTTAAAAATATTAATAGAAGCTTAAACTGATGTATGCACATTGAAGGCAGGCTAAAACAGTCCTAGAGTAGATAATATTCATGCTGGAACTGCCATCGATTAGTGGTTACCATTCTCAACTTTTGACCTGAGGGATGTAGATTAAAGCTTGCCCATACTGGCTTTTCTTGACTATCTGGGCAGGGCGTGTAACAAAATTTGTCTTGGCATGATGTAATGTTTCATGTCTTGATGTGCCACAGAACATAAAATCATTAGACAGATATACTGCTTGTTGTCACAAAATTTCATCTTTACTAGAATGCTAATGATGAATTGAATGTAGAATATTACAGCTCACTGCCCAGTTTAGCTTGAATTTTCTGCCTGATGGCAGCATTAAGCATGTCCCACTATACTGGTTTTAGTAAATAGTCTAACTTTTAGGATGAGAACTTGAGTAATGTAAGGCCATGCAGAAAAACAATTCCTTTGACAATTCAATTAGTTCACAATTTAGTAAATTGATAATTCATTAATTGAGATGTAGGAAAGTTTTGCATACTTCAGTAGAAATGATCAGCCTCTACCCAGATCTCAGTTAGACACAGTAGATTCTGCTGTGATTGAAAATTGTGATGGCACCTTAACTTGCTTATATTTTAACACAGTTTCATCATTCATCCAGGCTGGATTTGAGACATTGCATAAATTTTGTTTTAAAACTATTCCAGGCAACTCATTTACAACTATCCAGAACAGTTATTCGCTGATGCAGGTGTGATGGCTATTGAACATGCAGATTTTGAAGGTGTTGAAAGATTAGCTCTGGTAACAGGTAAGCATCAATCCATCATTTCTTCACAGATTGGTTAATTTTGTTCTTATTTCTTTGTTGCATGATAAAGTAGCTGTATTGTCATTTGTCATAAAACCTTGTAAAACATTGAAGATGTATAACAATGAAAGAAAAATGGAAAAGGACTCACAGTATTTATCAGTGTCTGGTCAACATTTTAAATAGACAGTTTTGATGTGCATGGAATGAAAATGTTGGCCCAAAACCACTAGTCATTTAGGGCTACAGCGTTCACTCATTGTCCCCAGAGCCCCATAGAAGGTTAAGTGGTATGGGGGAGGGGGGGGGGCAGTGAAATCCACAGATGTTTAAAGTTAACAGTGAATTATTTCATTGTAGCTACTTGTTTTGTTTAATTGCAGTACGATCTGCAGTGATGACTGTTGAACAGATTGAAAGGAAACAATGTACATTTATTAACAACTTTGTACTCATCTTTGTGCATGTACAAATGATGACCAATGTGGGACGTAATACTGACATGTTTGATGTTAACAGAAATATCTAGTCTGATGTACATGTGTTGTTAATTTACTTTTTTGTTTTCTAAATTATATTTTGAAAGACTTTTTTTGGATAATTAATACTCGATCTAACCAAAAAAATTGTAAATGTTTCTGATTATTTATTTGAAATTTAGATGTTTGGTGAAATTAATGTGATCTGTGCTGGCTCTCTGTCAAGTTGACTAGGCACATATTATAATTAGAAGTAAAGATTATGATGTCTGAATAATTTTGGTGAATTACATATTCAATAAGTTTCAGTTATTTGCATTAAAATCAGACCTTCAAAATCCCTACCTGTTTTGGCCACAGAATTTAATATTTATGAGGCTATAAATGATGAATATGACAGAGCATTATAGCTCACTGTCCAATCTGACTTGATTTTTTTTAATCACATTATTGGCCAGTCGCTCTGGTAGCTCAGTTTGTAGAATGTAGAATGTTGGACTTATAATCCAGTGGTTGTGGGTTGTATTCCTGCCCAGCCCAGCCTTGGTCGGCTGCCTTGGTGCATTCTTGGGAAAAATACTTAGTTGCCATTTCCTCAGCTTGATATAGCCGATGTATTAAAAATACTGGAAACCCAATAAAAGAAAAACAAAACACTTCATGGTCACATTAAGCATTTTCTACTGTACACTTCATAATGTTCAAGTAAATTGTGCCTTTTTTTTGACGAATGCTTAAACTTGTTTAACTTTGCGGAAAAACATTTTATTTTAGTCATTCATTATGTTCATGGGCCCCGAGTGGCTGAGTGGTCTAAAGCACTCGCCATTACAGATCACTGCCATCTCACCTCTGTCTACGTGGGTTCGAGTCTTGGGCTCGGCCAATGTGGGTACGTGACAAAGCTTGCCAGTGGCTTCTCTTGGGTCGGTGGTTCTTTCTGGGGTTTTCCCATTTTCTTCCTGCACCATTGATACTGGACGCCATGTATAGCCTATCTTGTGCTGAAAAATGGCGTTAAATCCTACAACAACAACAATAACAGTCATTATGTTCAGAATATAGTAAATTCATTCCTAAATAGATCCGAGTGCATGCAACGAAATTGTTAACTGAAAATCACAAGTCTTATGGGCTCTTGTATTTACTTGTAGTCCCTATTGCCTCATAGAAGATTAAGTGGTACGTATGGGGGGAAAACCCCCCCCCCCTTATGTTAAAAGCTAACTTGGCAGCAGTGATTTATCTTATTAGAGATACTAGATTTCTATTATTACAGTAAGATCTGAAATGATGTACAAATGATGACCAATTTGGGATGTAATACTGACATCTTTGATGTTAACAGAAATATCTGATCTGATGTACATGTATTCTTAATTGTTTCCTCTTTTAAAATATTTTAATTGTGAACAGGCACTTCTTGGGTTATCAAACCAAAAACTATAAAAAGAAAGTTTCTGATTATTTATCCAAGATTAAGATAATTGTGACAATAATGTTATTTACTCTGGAACTTCGTAAAATTGGCTATATAATTAGAAATAAAGGTTAAATAGTCAAAATACTTTAGGTGATATAAAAATTCACCAAGTTTCATGTGTGTTAAAATCTGTCAAAATCACTGATGGTCACAGAATGTAATCATTACTAGACTACTAATGAATCTTACAGAGCATTATAGGTCACTGTCCAATCTGACTTACATTTTTTTATTCCTTTCGTGGCCGTGAGTCCTGGTAACTCATTTGGTAGAGCATTGGACTCCTAATCTAAGGGCTTTGGTTTGGATATCCATCCAGACCATCCAGTATTGGTTGCCTTAGTGTCACCATGGGAAAAGCACATAGCTTCCATTTCCTCATGATGTAGCCCATAACAAGATAAAAGTGCTGTTGACCCAACAAATCCTTTCATAGCCAGATTGGGTATTCCCCACTGTACTGACAATGACCGAAGTAAGTTGTGTAAAATTTTAGAATGAGAACTTGTCAAATGCCATGAAGAAAAAGAATTGGGTCATTGATTTATTTCAGAATATAGTAAATTAATTCCTGAATCTAGATGTATACATGTTTCGCATATTTTAGTAGAAATTATTGATCTTTACCTGGGCTATTTTTTTTAAGTGAATGACACTTGTGATGGAACTCTAACTCATGAAACAAAGAAAAATGACATGCAGAGTGTGATGCTTGATATTGCTGTAAGATATTGTTACAGAGATGTATACAAGTTATGTTAATTGGGTCATTTGTTCATCATTTTTTTTTTCTAGTGTATTTGTCTTAAATTGGATTTAACACTGGAGACCTTACATGAAAGAAAAAATTAATTACCATCAAACAAGGCAGGGTGCAGTTTTCATATTCAAGCACTTGAATCTGTCTAATGCTACATTCAAAGGCTAAACTTTTCAGTGATTTTGACATGGCTGTTAACTTTTTGTGGTTGTCATGATTACTGCAAAAGGCAAATTTAAAACCCCAATAAACCAAGATCCTTCTATGAAAACAATTACTTTTTCCCTAGTCAGCCAATTTAGGTACAGACAGTAATGTCATTTGTTTCGAAACAGAATAAAGAGTTTCCAGTGGGGAAAAAAAAAGAAAGATGAACTCAGGACAAAGATTTAAGTAGTTTTGTGTGTGTATAGTAAAAATGTTGGCCTAAAAACAACCAGTCATGTTGAGCTTTGATAACCCTTAGTCCTTATAGACCCACAGAAAATTAAGTGGTATGCAGAGATAAAAATCTTGTGCTTTACGCTCATTTGTCAAGAGTGCTTTGTCTTGTAATGTTGGAGCTGTATACAACCACTTGATTTCATTCATGACAGGAAGATCTGCAATGATGATTGATGGTTAGATTTTGCAAGAAAGAATGCAGATTTGTATAAGAGCTTTTACTCCTTTGTGCATGTGCAAATGATGACCAATGTAATGCTGATATCATTGATGTTTAAAAAAAAATGTCTGATCTGATGTACATGCACCTCTGATTGTTCCATACCTTTTCAAAGAAAAAGTATGGGACATAGTGTCCATAGTTTTATTCGTCCATCCATCAAACTTTCCATTCTGTTGTGTAGCTTTAAAGTTGTTTGAGATTTGGGGATGAGAGTTATTTGCTATTTTGTACATCATCCTTGAAAGGCATGTCACATACGACATGAGAAATACTATCTTCAGTGCTAAGGTTACGGCTTTGTATTTTGTTTTCCATCACTCTTGCCTTTTTGCCCTTTAACTTTAGAGGCATTTGAGATCAGGGATGAAACAAGGTATTCTTGTAAATTGTCACTTGAAGGTGTGTCATGTACCACATTGAGGGGCCTATTTTCAGGGACAAGGTCATGGTGATTGGGAAACAAAATCCTCCTGATGTTCATTGTCAAGTTGGCAACAGTGATTTATCTCATTACAGCTACACGTACACTACCGATTTTCCAGCACCCTTGGTTCCGAAGCCTTAACGGATTAACCGTTTTGCTGGACCAACTGAGGTCACGTAATAATAATTCAACAATACAGGTATAAATGAAACAGGTTTATTAATTACTGTTCTTGCTAGGAATGTTGCTGTACTACCACTCACAAAGTGGCAGATGTTAGAAATTTCCTAGAACTGTAGATGATCACAAAGTTCTGGAAGTTGAGGGCTGTGAGGATTATTTATTGTCTGTTACATAGTTGGTTGCATCACCATGGATTTTTGATGCTGCAGGTGGGACATACGGGGTACTTGAAGTTGAAGCCACAGGATTTTCATATATACTGCTCTGATACACATTCTTCTTGGCTATATTTTTAAACATTTCATCCAAGCGAAGTTGTTTCATGTGTTTTGACATTTCCTTGTGTAACTATTCATGCATCAAATAAAAATTCATTAGGTCTTGTTACGTCACGAAGGTAAATTGCTCTAGCCCTTTGATTAATTCACCCGACAACTCAGTTAACTTGTCAATAGTAAGTCTTTCAGCTACATCTGTTTCATATTCATCTCTGTTATCTTCATCCTTTTTGTTGTTTTTATCAGGATTCAGAACAATGTCTATAATTTCAGAATCAGTATGGTGATAAACAACAGGTATTTCTTCGTTGACAGCTTACTTGCTATATCCTTGGCAATAGGTCCTATGACACTTTTTGCATAATCAAGCAATTCATGAACAACTTCTTCCTCCTTTGGTACATTAAAACCAGTGAAATCATTGTCAACACTTTCATCAGGTGAATTTTCAAACATCAAGGCAGGCCACAACTTATGCCAGCCTTTCTTTAGTGTTGACGCTTGTACCTTCTCCCAGCCATGAGCAATAAACCACAGCGTGTCTTTCCTGTTGAATTCTTGAATAAATTTCTGTACAGACTTGCCAGCATTAACCACATCTTACATACGTTGCATGAAAAGTGAGTGATACTTAGCCTTCATAGATTGCAGTATTCCTTGGTTTTGGAGTTGGTTAAGTGATGTACAGTTTGGGGGTAAATACACTGTATAAACATTTTTCTTGCACAGGAGTTCAGCTTTGGGGTGAGCTGAACAGTTGTCTTCCGGCAGGCCTGCAGATGTACAGTGTGCTCTGGCTTCAGGCACAAAAAAATTTTCAAACCATTCTAACATTATCATGGTGGTAATCCAGCCATTTTTATTAGCAAAGTATATTACTGGGAAAATTTTAACACCTTTCAAGGCCCAAGGGCATCTACTTTTTCCTATCATGAGTGGTTTACATCTGTGCGTGCCTGCTGCGTTTGAGCATCCTAAGATGGTACCTCTATCCTTAGACTGTTTGAATCCTGTGAGCTCTTCTTCATCCTCCGTTGTTAGTGTCCTTCTAGGTGTGCATCGCCAATATAATGCAGTTTCATCTGCATTATACACCTGCTCAGGACTGAGGTGCTCATCAACTACAACCTTATGAAATTCGTCCACATACTGGACAGCTCCTTCGTGGTCTGCGGACCGTTTTTCTACACACACTTTATGCATGTAAATTCCATGACACTTCATGAACCTTTGAAGCCATCCTTCACTATAGTCACATTCATGTTCTACTTTATATTCTTTATCAAACAACTGAGCCTGGTCCATTACCATCCTGCCAGACAAGTCCACTCCGTCACTCCGACTTTGTCAAAACCATTCCATCATCACTCGGTCATGCTCAGTACTCATACCATCTTTCATAGTTTTTCTAATGTTCATTTGCTTCTTGGAATCACTGTCTGAATAGAATTTCAATATTTTGTCCCTCTGCTTCTTTATATCGTAAACAGTTGATGAACCAATACCATATGTGTCACACAGCTTTTGCACAGAAACACCACTGTCCAGTTTTTTCAAGTTCTACTTTATCTTATATCGATATTGACTGGTGTTTACGCTTGACACCACCACTGACACTTGCATCTTTCTTAGAAGCCATAGCTAGGGTTAAATGTAAGTAAAATAAGCAAAGAATCTCACAAAATACAAATATCACCACTAACAGTTGCAGTGTAAATAATCCGAGCGAGTGCATGCCCAGTAAACTAATTGGCAGTGTCAGGAATTTCAAGCGCCCTCTCGTAATTTTGTCTGTTCTAAAAGAGGTGCCAGACCATCCGTTGCCGGAAAATTGGTGGTGTACCTGTACTTGATTTCTGTTATTACAGCAAGCTCTGATGATTAAATCATGCAGGAGTCAATGTACACTTCATAACTTGCACCAATCTTTGTGCATGTACAAATGATTACCAATTGGGGATGTAATACGGACATCTTGGATGTTAAGAGAAATATTTGATCTGATGTACATGTTCATAATATGTTTCCTTTTTTTAAACATTTTAAGTATGAACGGATACTTTTTCTGGTGAATAATATTATATCCAACCAAAAAATATATCAAAGTCTCTGATTTTTTTTTATCTGAAATTAAGATACTTGATGAAAATAATGTCATCAGCTCTGTATCTTTGTTAAGGTGGCTAGGCACAAATTATTATTAGAAGTGACTTTGGGTGGTATATAAATTAAATAAGTTTCAGGTATTTGCATTAAAATATGCAAGTGGAAACAATGGCTGTTTCCCTAGTCAACAAAGTTAGATGCCGACAATAATGTGATTTGTCACTTGATCAGGTAAAAGCAATACCAATGATAAAACATGTAATCACAGTATTTATTGGGAAATGGTCAAAATTTTAAATAGATTAAAGTGATAATGTTCTTCTAAAACATTCATATTGGGTTTTTAGAAAAACAAAATCTTCCTTTGATATTAAAAGTTAATTTGGCAGCAACAGTTTGTCTTCTTAGAAATACTTGATTTCTGTTATTACAGCAAGTTCTGAAAAAGATTGATTGTTTTATCATGCAGGAAACAATATTCATTTCATAATTTGTACCAATCTTTGTGCATGTATTGATTGCTTTATCTTGCAGGAAACAATATTCATTTCATAATTTGTACCAATCTTTGTGCGTGTACAAATGATGACCAATTTGGGACGTAATACTGACATCTTTGATGTTAACAGAAATATCCAATCTGATGTACATGTTAAATTTTTGCCATAAAAAATTTTAATTATGAACAGAGAGGTTTTCAGGTTTTTAAGTGATTCATACTTGATCCACCAAAAATATAATAGTTTCTGATTACCATTTTTTGGTGTGTATATTGCATACTAATAATGTATAATGCATACCCTTGGTTTTGACCCAGGCATAGGTGGAAGACTTGAGAATTGTGTATAACAGGCATGTGATATCTTGCATTTCTAAAACATGATGAATTCCTACTGTTTTTTGTGGTGAAATCAAAATTTTGGATAGTGTACTGGTCATCATTTGTTGATTAGTTTTCATTAAAAAAGCATTTTACCATTTGTATTCTGTTTTTTTGTCTGTGCTTAATACTTGTATATAGTTGTAATGGTTAGCTTGTCTCTCTTTGTGTCAGTTTCTAACATTGCTTGTGTTGATATTTTGACTAGGTTGAAGATCGAACGCCAGTTGATATGTGAAAACTCTGGTCCAGTATATATGTTTATGTGGAAAAGCATGACACCTGAAATGCATCTTGGTGCTCAAGCTAGAATTTACCCACACAGTGCATTATAATTATGTTGTAAACCTCAAAACTTTAGTTGGTGCAGATAATCTTTGAAAACATGCCGAGTCTTTGAAGCATTGATCACTGTATGGTCACAGAGGAGTATCAAATACTATCATTTAAAATGAGAAATAAACAAAAACCAATTCTTGTTAACAAAGGAAAAAAAATATAAATTGCAGATTTGTAGAGACAATGCATTGGACTTTTGCTTAGCATGTTTAACTTAATGCTTTTGACAGCACTTGTTGCCACAACAATCATGTGAAGTCAGTGAAGCAGTGATCGCTGTATAGTGATAAAGAAGTATAAACTATTTTGATTTAAGATGAGAAATAAAACAACCAACCAGATTCATTTTCTAAAGGATGGTGATAAATTGCAAATTAATTTAGAGTTTTGTTTTTATACTTAGTGCTTCAAGCTTTTGCCTGGGCTGATTACCTTGAAACACTAGGGTGTTTTAATGAAGCATCAGTGTATGGTCATGAAGTAGTAGTAAATACTGATTTAAAGTGGGAAAGAAAACAAAGAACCAGGTTTATTTTCCAAAAGAAAAGTAAAGAAAATACAAATTTATATTGACAGTGCATGTTCTTGAAGACTTTAGCCAGCACTAATTACAGCAGTACCTTGATAATGCCATACAAAGTCAGTGATGAATTGATCACTGTAATGTCACAAAGAAATACCAAACACTGATTTAAGACCAGAAAGTTAACAAAGAACCAAGATTATTTTCAAAGGAACTAAATTTCAGATCTGATACGAAAATGTATTGTTTGGCTTCATGATGTTTCCAGTGTTAGCATAATGCGTTATTTTGCACAGCTTAAAAGTATTCATGACCAGAGTAGATGAAAAAGTTTCCAGTCTCTTATGTGTACTTGCTGTTGAGACGCAGAACAAAAATGAATGTGGAATGAAATTAATTTATTACAATTAGTTTATTAATTCAATCAAAATCAGCCAAGGGATGTAAACATCAATGTAGTTACAATGCAACAAATTCAATATTTCACAGGGACATGGCATTTGTAGGAAGCTTTTATACCATTATCCCCTTATCAGATCAACTTAGAAAAACCTGTTTTTTTCCACTGTAAAAACACATCTCCTCCTGAGAGAAGGAAAAATTGCTTTAAAGTGTTAGAAATGCTAAATTACGATATTATCTGAAATTAAGATGCTTGATTAAATTTAATCTTATAATTTGATGACATGAATGTGATCTGCTGTACCTCTTGTTTAAGCAGACCTGCCAACCCTTTGACTATAAGACTTGTTGAAATGACCCTTATGATTTGACTATAAGGCTTGTTGAAATGACCCTGATGATTTAACTATAAGTCTTGATGAAATGACCCTTACAATTTGACCAAGACTTGTTGAAATGACCCTTACGATTTGACTATAAGTCTTATTGAAATGACCCTTAAATTAATAGCAGAAATGTTGACCATTGATTGTTTTGGTCAAATGCAGATACAGACTTCTCCTTGTTTGATCTAGATCTGGGTTTTGTATTAGATTAAGTGGAGTTGGTCAGGGAACCAGACAGACTTGATAGGAGTACGTCAGATGCTTTAAATTACCCTTGTTTTTCAAGCAAATTACCTGCATGATCAGGCTGTTGCTTGTAGTATTTTATAGCAAGGGTGTCCAGCAAATGAAAACACCTTGAAGGTGAAAGGGGCAACAAGTCTTAAATAGTTTAAACACTCGGCACAGAAGTACCAGGAATATCCACAGTCTTGGGGGAAAAACATCAAAGACATCAATTAGATTTATTTGACACCATGTTGATTTAAGTATGTCTCAAGCATTGCTGCAAGAATTTGAAAAAATACCAAAGACTATGTAGGGATGAGAGATCTAGCCATTGGTCATTAAGCTTCGTGAGGTTTGGAACTGCAGTTTCTGAAACTATACTGGACATAATGTCTAAGTCTACTTAAAAAATTTGTAATTGAACATAATTTTACCATTACTGCATCATTCTCAGATCCAGCTTTTAAATTTTTTAAATGCATGTTAAGTTTTTTCTTCCTTAAAACTGAATAAATATAATACTTTTTAAATTACCTTTTTTTAGTATAGTCAATAAAATAATAAACAAAGTGGGAAGAACTTTTGGTGGGTCAAATGATGTATAACACCCGTAGTTAACAAAGTAGCACATGGAGAAGATTTAGTACTGCTTGAAACTGCATGATCGTCAATACACAAGTAAAATTTCTGGATAAGAGCTTGTTTAATGCCATGGTTTTTAATGGTTGCTACGGGCCAGGAATTCAAAAACAGAACACTAATGATTCTTCATTGAAAACAAATAGATTCCTTCCCCAGTCCATAAGTAAAGACAATATTGACCATTTGTTTATGAAACCATTAAAATTTACACCAATGAGGAAAATGAATTCACCGTATTATACACACTTGTCAATGTTTTAAATAGATAAGACTGATATGCATGCAGTAAAAATGTTGACCTAACAGTACTGGTGAAGTTGTGTCCCAGTATTCACTATAGCCTCATAGAAGATTAAGTGGTACACCACACCTCCAGTGTTGAAAGCTTGGTTGGCAAGAATGCTTTCTCTTATAATGTTGATTCTGTATTCAGTCACTTGATTTCATTGATGTCGGCAAGATCTGCAATAATGACTGAAGGTTAGATTGTGCAAAAACAAATTCACAGATTATATTCTTTGTGCATGTGCAAATGACCAATGTAATACTGACATCTTTAATATTAGCAAGGGTTTGGAAATTTCTTATAAATTTTCAAGGAATGGATAATTTTTTTAACTTATGTGCAATGCTAATGCACAAATGATTAAATATGCAAGGAATATTCAGATTCGGTGACATAATCAAACTTCACCCTTGAACCCATTAACTGCTGGAGATTTTTGTCATTTTCACTGAAATGCAAGTAGGAAACACATTTTGGGGGCTACTTCAGAATACCTCTAAATAAATCTGCTTCCACAAGATTTTCATTTAGCCTGATGCCTAGTTGTGTTAGAAACTTTGTTTTTCATTGGGCAGATGGGTAAAAGTTGGAGTTTTTTGGGGGGGGGGAGGAGTTATTTTTTGCTTGCTTATGTGACCTGTCATTTTCATGTCCTGGCCACTTTTCACTCCATATCCCCAACTTAACCTACTTTTTGCAGAAGTTCGCCTGTTTGTGGGCAGTTCAGATCTGTCTGCCTTAGATCTGAGGCCAAAAAGTCTTAAATCTGGACACGCAATTCCAACAATAGGTGAATTCTCGGTGTAAAAAAATTGGGTCTCAAAAGATAAGTTTTTCCCTCTGTATTTTGTAATGTGAGTAGAAAGTCCAGATTATTTGGTATCGTTGATGAGCTACTTTTCTGTAATACCACCCACTTTGGTGTATCTTAAATGACCTTGACGCTACAGAGCTTGGAAGTAGGGTACTACCTCCTGATGCAAAAACATTGCACCAGGGTTAAGGAGTTGACTAAATGCCTCGTTAATATATGTCTCTTTAATTTTTTTCTTCCAGATATTTCTTATGAACAGAGAATTTAAGTGATCAATACTTGATCCATTCAAGATATATCATAAAGTTTCTGATTATTTATCTGAAATTAAGTTGCTTGGTAAAATTAATATGATCTGCTCTGCCTCTTAGTTAAGTTGACGTAAGTCCAGATCACAAGTACATGTAAATGTTGTACCATTTTCAGGTGTATTTATTCATACATGTTGTATTTACAGGTGGCGAAATAGTGTCAACATTTGGGTCACCTGATGGCGTGAAGCTGGGAACCTGTGATCTGATTGAAGAGATCATGATTGGAGAGGACACTCTGTTAAAATTCACAGGTGAGTAAAATACAAGAAGGATGAAATGATTTGATGAACTCCAGGATTCTTTTGTCCAGCTATCTATCAGGCAGCAAAATTGGACTTAAAATTTTTTATTTTCTAGAAATGTGTAGATTAGAGCATACTGTTTTTTGATCACCTGGATAAACTGCAACAACCATTAGGTCATTAAAGTTAAGACATAATATGTTCAAGTTTTGTGAAAATTCACATTATCGTTCAGTCACTTACGCATAAGCAACCTTTATTTTTGATTCACTTGTTCCAAACAAGTGAATTCTGAAAATGCACATGTCTGGGAGAATTTATAACTTGTCTGTGGTTGTGAGTAACAGTGAAAATGCAGATATTTACTGTTGTGAAATACATTTTCTTCTTTTGATATTCAGATGGTTTATGAGTTCTACGGGTCGTAGACCAGAAGAGAATATGGATTGGTCTGTTGTCCATCATCTGTCATCTGTTGTCTGTTGTCCATTATCTGTCTGTTATGCCAAGGTGTTATCGCTACTCCTAAACTACATGGAAGAGTGGCTTGAAACTGTATACCCATATTCATCCCAGAGGCTAGTTGGTCCTACATGCATTGGTGCTGCTCCAATTATATCACCACAGGGGCCATCTTGAAAATCTAATCATTACTACTCCTCAAAAAGAGATGGTCATGTCAGTATGGGGTTTTCACTGAAAGACTTCTTTTGATATCTAGTTTGTCCTAAATGAAAATGGTGCAGATCTGATGTCCACTATAGCCACCATGGCAGCTATCTTGACAGTTTGTTTATTGCAAATCCTCCTGAAATGATGGTCATATCAGCATCTTTTTTTATACTAAAATCCTCTTATGTCTAGTTGGCACTAAATGATGCTGATCTGACGTTGATTGTTATAACGTGGGGTTTTCACCAAAAGACTTCTGATACCTTGGTCCTAAATGTAAAGGGTGCCAGTCCTATATCCAGTATGTCTGCCATGATGATTGTTTTAAAAATCTTGTCACTACTTCCCTGATGGATGATCATTATGACCATGGTTTTTGTCAGAAGACTTCTAAAGATGTCTTTGTCCTGAAAGAAAATTGTGCCAAGCAGACATCCATTATGTGCATCACAGCATCTGATTTGAAAATCATGTTATCACTGAAGAATATCAGAGATAGATTGAGTACTCAGCAGTTAAAAGGAAGAAATGGTCTTCTCTTGAATTTCTGTAAATTCTATCACCCATTAGAACATCAGACCCTTCGAGGGACTCTTATCTAATGGAACAAGAATGATTACATAACAGAAATATTCCATCCACACTTCCTCCGTCTAGTTATATTTAAAAGCATGGGTTTTTAAGATGCACAATGAACCAAGATAGTATATAGTTTTTAATGTGTCACCAAAAATGGGATTATATATCATCTGTAAAGTCAGTCATTTTTAGCAGTGTGTCAACTGAACACATTACAGCAATTTACTATTAAAAGAAAGAATTTTGTATTTTGATTTCCTTAGAAATTCTCTAATAAATGTGCTAAAAGTAATCAGGGCTTTCTAAGATGCTTCCTTTTTGCATATTTTAATGTTGGCACCAATTTCAACACAACAAGCTTAGACTTGCTTACTGTTCACATTTGGGACCTTTAGTCTCTTCAGCTTTTCATGTTCTTAATGTTATAGTATCATACAGTCTTGAGTTGGTGGTCAGGTCCTGGTCAGAATTAGCACTTCATTATATAAGATATGAAATGTTAGCTGCCAAGCCAGGGTATCATACATGCTAACCATTGAGCTTTTGGCATAATCATTATGCTTTTTTTCACCGAATTACATCTTACACTCACTGGTATATTGATTATGCTTTTCTGTTACATTCACAAATAAAATAAAAATAAAGCAATAAAAAGTTGTCTTGTCATTTATATTATCATTTCTTTTAATTCCACTCAGCATAAAAATTTGAGAATATTCTCAAAAGAAAGACCACTGCATAAAAATAGCGCAATCACTAATTAGTCTGTACTTTTAAAGAAAATGGCGCCAGATATTACGTGAAACGGGCTTTTACAGTTTGACTTGTGGATAAAAATTCTTAGAGCAGATGGGTTTTTTAAACCTTGAAACATATCTGATCATCAGAAGGACAAATCAACATTGCTTTACAAATTTGAGAGTGATGTAATACAGCACACTAATTGAGCACGTCATGCTCATTGCAAAATTTGTGGTCGTCATGGCAGAAGTTAGGCATGTAGAATAGCTAAAGTGAGTGTTCAATATAAAAAAAATTTGTCCATGTTTTGCACTTGTGTGCTGGTTCTAATCCCCATGGGTTTTGTTCCATTTTGCCAAGTATTTTGACCAGATCCAGGTTAGTAGTAAAAATAAACGTACATTTTTCATACAGCGTATTGTAATTATGGCATTTAATATATAAGCTACAATGTCGTTGCCTTGACGAAGTAGCGGTACTAATGTTAGTACTAGTAATGTATTGAATACACTTTTTATGCTCAGATTCTGCTTTTTCACCACTTATATAAGCAAAAAATTATGCTTATACCTGTCTGTGGGTTGACATGTATGGGGTATCTGCAGAATCAAGTGACCTTTCTGATCTTTACTGTCATGTAAGGCTGAGATGTGTAAAATTGTGTCAGCACTCAATATGTGACTCCGGGGGCGACAAGGAGCTCCAGGTTTGATCACATGGTGGTGGTCACTGTGACACTGAGTGGCTAGCTCTAGAACTGGATGCATGTTGGCAGTCACTGACACTTGGTGGCTAGGAGTGCAAGGTTAGAATGCATGTTGGCAGTCACTGACATTTGGTGGCTAGGAGTGCAAGGTTAGAATGCATGTTGGCAATCACTGACACTTGGTGGCTAGGAGTGCAAGGTTAGAATGCATGTTGCCAGTCACTGGCACTTGGTGGCTAGGAGTGCAAGGTTAGAATGCATGTTGGCAGTCACTGACACTGAGTGGCTAGGAGTGCAAGGTTAGAATGCATGTTGGCAATCACTGACACTTGGTGGCTAGGAGTGCAAGGTTAGAATGCATGTTGCCAGTCACTGGCACTTGGTGGCTAGGAGTGCAAGGTTAGAATGCATGTTGGCAGTCACTGACACTGAGTGGCTAGGAGTGCAAGGTTAGAATGCATGTTGGCAGTCACAGTGACACTGGGTGGATAGGAGCTCTAGGACAGAATGCATGTTGGCCATCATTTGTGACAGTGGGTGGATAGAACTCTGGGACAGAACAAACTGGCTGTCATTATATCACAGTGGGTGGCTAGGAGCTCTTGGTCAGAATGCATGTTGGCAGTCACTGTGACACTGGGTGGCTAGGAGCTCCAGGTCACAATGCATTTTGGCAGTCATTCTGTGTGAATGCTTTTGTCAGTAGATATGGCAGCTAATACCTTGTGTTGACACTTCTCATATTTACTGAAGTCATTTAATTGTGATAGCATCTAATGTATATGTGAGATATTTTATATTCTTCCTGTGATTCAATCAGAAATTCTTAGATGTCTGACTTTTTCTCGGATTGGCAAAAATTGACTTGTCCTTGACAAAACACTTTATAAATCCAAACTAGTCTGATCAGAAAATTTCACTTGTCTTCAACATTGAGAGATGGAATTTACTGAGCCCTGCTTAATTCATTTGTTTTCTTTTTCTTCTATTTTTGAAAAGGATGAGAAAGGATAAATGGGCATGTTACACGATGTACAGGTACAAATGATGACCACCTTGGGACGTAATTCTGATATCATTGATGTCTAAATTGACAGGTCTGATGTACATGAATAATACAAATTGCTGCATACATTCTATTGTACCCACACTTTATAATTGAGGCTACTGTAATGCCATCTGTGTCTGCTCCTAAACCATTTGGCAGAACATAACCAAATTTAATAGCAGTAATACATTACCTGCATTGCTGAGTTGGTTAGGAGCAAGGTTGATGACCTCAAAGACTGGTATTTGGACTGTGGTTGTGGGGGAGGGATAATACTGATTTTAATTTATTTCTTACCTGCCATTACTGCAAAAATTCCCTCCTTCCACCCTGCTCTGATGCCATGTCCTCTGGGTTCAGGTAAAGCGGATAGCTAACAGGATGTTGGTTGTGATGTAGGCATCAGACTGTGAATTGGTTCTTTTCTCAGTTCTAGAACCCTTCATCCTCATAGGAGGAAGGAATCATGTAGAATCGTGAAGCTTGGACATTGGTAATCTGGCTGCTCATATGGTAACTGTGTGGAAGAGGGTATTATTCTTGGCACCATCTCCAGGGGTTCATTGGAGTGGGTCTGATGTCTAATGTGTGAAACATTAAATTATATGGATAATTTACATTTTATGACTGGAACAGTAACCATAGAAGGAAGACACAATATAAATAACAGATTTAAGTCACTATTGGGTTAAAAATGATAGTTGTTTCAAATTAGAAATTACATGCATGTAATAAAAAATGGGGCGATTTGCAGTGGAAGCCTTCTTTAAGGCTGCACTACTTTTATGAGCAAATAGTGATGGCCATAAGCTGCATCAACAAGATTCAATTAAAGAAAATGTTTTGATACATTACCAATAATCACAAAAGGAAGATAGTTTTTGCAGATTTTGCTACACTTGTTAAATAGTGATATGCATACAAAATAATGATACAGATTGTCCTTTAGGGACTCAAGACCTTCCAATCTTGATGATTTGACCAGATGTCTTAATAAAATGACCCATAAGTTAGGGCAGGCCCTGATGAACCTACTTGTGTTTCTGCTCCATAAAATGCCAACCCGAAACCAAAGTACGTTAAGGACTTGCAGAGTAATAACTTCTCCAGAAATGGTACTGACCTGGGTTATTACATTTAGTGAAGTTGGACAGGAAACCAGACTAACTTTATAGGAGTATATTAGACACATTGATCTGCCCATGCTTTTCATATCATCATGTTTCTGCATTTTCATTACATCATTATCTAGAAATGTCATCCAGCAAACGAAAATATGTTGAAGGCACAAGTCACAGTCGACCACTTAAAAAGTTCAAGCATCACAAAAAGGAATATTCAGGTTCTTGGCCATGATTGAAAAGAAAAAGGAGTTACAGTTTTATTGACATCATGTCCTGTCAATTTAGGCATTGCTTATAGAAAGAGTGATAATCATGTAAAATTAAAACAGAGATGATGTTGAGTTGAGAGATCTAGCAAGAAGTCATTGACCTCCATGAGCTTCAGAATTGCAATTTCTGAAACTGAACTGGAGGTCATTGAGGTCTAAGTGTACTTTACAAACATTTTAGGATTTGCAATTATGGCATGAGAGAATTTTCTGGATTTCTTTTGATTTTCAGGTGTGAGTATGGGTGAAGCCTGCACCATAATCCTGAGGGGAGCTACAAAACAGATTCTAGACGAGGCAGAAAGGTCACTTCATGATGCTCTCTGTGTCTTGACACAGACTGTTAAGGAAACAAAGATTGTTTATGGTGGAGGTAAGTTGTTTCTTGTGAAAAGTAGGTACATGCATCATGTAAGCATCTGGTTTCTACAAATTTTTACCTGAAAAAGAAACTTGCACATGTTCAAGAAATGATAATTATGGTTCCCAATGTACTGATATCAATGAGGAGATTTGTTTCTGATGTACATGTGCATGATTAATTAGGGTAATACATTTTAGTTGCATTAGGGTTTCATATTTCTATTTATGAATAAAAATTAATATACAGACACATCATTATTGTGAAGTAAAAAAATGTAAACTTGAAAGAGACACTTGTGTAAACCTCAGTGGGCATGCAGATGGGCAAAGGAAAAAAGAATACAAGCTCACTTTATTGCTATTACAATCTTGGAAGTTTTTCAGGTATCAGAAATCTGCAATAAATTAGGGTACATGCAAAGTAGCTTGTATGGTGAACAGACAAGGAAGAAATTACCATCTGTTTATGAAAGCACTGATTTTTTTTTAAAAGCCATCTTTTTAGCTTGCCACAACAAATCAAAATAGAGCTATATTACTACTCAGTAATGGTGGCATCTACACATTTAAATGCATATATATAAAAGCATATATATATATATATATATATTTATCACACACACACAAAACCTTATGGTATACAGTGGTCCCCCTCTTATACGGCCACCCCTTCTGCACCGGGAAAGTGGCCTTATAAGACAGGTGGCCTTTCCAGAGGGGGACTAAATTTTTTGTGAGAAGTATATGTAATGTACATAGTAAGAAAGCTACATACTTCAGAGCATTTAATATCTTCGTTTAAAAGTAACATTAATTATTAAAAGGTTCTTCTTGTTATAATAATAGACTTATTTCAACTGAATATGCATTAATAGTTCTTATTCTTGGTGTAAGCGTGATATGTGAGCGGGTGTTGTTGTCATGCACATTGCAAAACCATTCAAAAACGTCATTTAAATCTTGGTACATACATAATTCTCTTTCCATTTGATCCATTTTCCCACTGCTGCTGAATAACCTCCTTTTCAACATAAAATTGTTTGATTCGAGTTTTTTCTACCTAAAATTGTTTGGCAAGTCCCCTCTCCCCACCTCACCCAATGTTGTCCATTAGAATAACCAACTTTTTTCTAAAATAATCGTCTCCGTTTACATGATGACATGTTAATGTTTGGTAATGATTTATTTGAATGTTGCTAACTGTATGCGATTTAATTATGCAGACAAAACATTTGTAGAGCGGACGAAATGCCTTCTTCGTAAAGGAAGCAATAAATGTGTTGTCACATGATTTTTTGGTCTTTGTCTGGTACCCTGTTTTGTTCAAGGTTAATTTCTCTCTGTGTGTCTGCACAAAATCTATTTTTAGCCTGTGCTGACTCTGCTATGATCTTAACAATTACATCCGGTTGTAATCATCAATGTTGCCAACTACAAGACTGATAAAACAATTTTTCTGCATTTAAACAAAATGCCATGTGTTTTTAAAGGTAGTGATCTTGTCACGTGATTCATTAGTCACAGTCTGGTACCCTATTGTGTTTACATTTCTTTACACTAAGTGAGAGAAGCCAAAATGGCTTCGATATGTATGCAGATTTGACCTGAACAATAGCACCTCGTGGCCGTTGGGATTTGAAAACTTGACAATTATTGTAAATAATAATAGCCACTAATTATGAAAGTGAACAAGCAAAATCCTACTAAGGGAAGCCATAAAGGCTATCAAACCATTTTCCCGCTGACTTGTGTATTGTACATCAATACCGCGACTTCTCAGCTGTTACTACTGTTCAGTAATTGTAATTTTAACAATTATCAGAGTGACTAAACTGGATATCTCATGATAACACAGCAGTAAGGCTAATCGGATTATGTGTACTTACCTTTTTGTATGGATTAAAATTTGCGTCTTTCTCGGCTTTATGGAATAAATATGGCTTCTCGTGAGGTGTAAATGATATAATATTAACATTAGTGATACATGTACTTTAGTCAACACTTCTTTAAGTAACAAAAACCTGACCTTGGGAAACAGAAATCGGATTACTTAATACACATTATGAATAAAATACTGGTTCTGGATACATATTACAAAATAAAATGCAGCAGCTTGTGAGGGGTAAATTTTATATTTTTTGCACTAATATGCTGGTCGCGTTAGCAGGGTGGCCTTTCGTGAGGGGTACTTTTGAAAACAAACTTGTTGGTGCCGATGGATTCTGGCCATAAGGAGCAGGTGGCCGCTGGTTGGGGGGGCATTTAAGAGGGGGACTACTGTATAAACCAGTTCTTCTTAGGTCCAAGGAAACAATTTGTAGACCTGCCAAATCTTATGATTTAGCCATAAGTCTTATGAAAATGACCCTTAAAATACGGACTTAATGGAATAAAAGGAAAAACTATGGAAATATGATTGTTGCAGTAAAATGTTGGAGAATTGGCTTGTCCGTGTTTGATTTGGATACAGGTTTCACATTAGCTTTGTTGGAATTGGTCAGAGAACCAGACTGACTATATAGTAGTACCTCAGATGCTTTAAACTGTACATATTTCTCCATGAGAAGCATCTGCATGATCAAATTGTTGGTCATATAATTTTTTTAAAATGGCATCCAGCTACCGATATGTGTTAAAAACAAAAGGAAAAAATAAGTCTCCATAAAAAAGTTTTAATAATCAGTACAGAAGAATAAAAAAGAATATTCAGATTGTTCTGAATAAAAGAAGGAAGGGACACAATTACATTTATTGGACATCATGTGTCGATTTGAGTATGTCATATGGTGGGAGATACGATTGCCGTAATGTGAAATGAAGAAAAAAATTCCAGGAATTATGTAAAGTTGAGATAGTTACAAGCCACTGAGCTGCATAGGGTTTGGAACTGAACTTCGTGCAACTGTGCTTTAGGTAGATAAGGGGTAATGTGTACTTTACAAACCTTTCAGCTGGACATGATATTTACTGTTGATGCATCAGTTTGGAATACCAAACTTTTTAAATACACGTTTTCCAACTTGACAATGGCAGTACATGATATTTTGTTGCATCTTACTGAAAACTGGTCAAACTTATGGAAAAAAATCAGCTGCCTTACTGAGACGACCTTGTTAGGGTTTGCAGGTCTGAGTTCCAGTGGGTTTCATAGCACCAACCCTTTGGGGAGGGTGCTAACTTTGTACATTTTTTTTTTACATTCTAAGTTCAGGGTGAAGTTTTTGTATTTAGCTCAAACGTTTTGCAAACTGTATACTTACAGTTATACCTGAAATAAGGAAATATGGTGAGGAATGTGCCTTAATGAGTACTACACCCTTTTCATGTGAAGAACATGTTACTAACACTTTGTCTCGATGAATACTAGACTCTCATCACAAAATAAAATGGCCACTGTTTTTGTGTCCAAAAATAAGGTGTAATTCATTATTCCAGGCAGTGCAGAAATGCTGATGGCAGATGCGGTATCCAAGGTTGCAGCAAAAACACCCGGAAAAGAGGCAGTTGCTATGGAATCATTTGCAAAGGCTCTTTCCATGGTAATACTTAAATTTCTCATTATCACTATAATGACTTATAATTAGTCAACACTACTAAAATAATACTTTATTAGGCCCATGAAATTACATATTTGAGCCCTATGGTAATTGCCTTTTCCAGCAGTGCATCTGCAAGTTCAGCCATTCACACTTGTTGTAAACAGTGTAGGTCTGCAACTCTTAAACTGAACGCCGTTTTTTGGTAAGGGAATTGCTTATTAGATGTTGTGGTGCATTTAGGGTTTCGTCTATTCTTGTCCAGTTTTTATGGAGTTATTTTTCAGTACATTATCTCCACTGCAGAACATTCTTGCATGGACCCTGAACCAAATAATTTTTCCATTGAAACAAAAAAAGAGAATGCAAACAAAATGCAGAATGAACACAAAAATATAGAATGTATGTAAAAGAAATAAAAAATTTACTTGGTTTGACCCCCAAAGAAATTGGCTCTGCCAAAGAATATTGACTACTTGCTGATACCTGGGCTTAGTAGATGCAGATTCTCACCTTGAGAGTATCTGTGTGCATTTACTACCCATAACAACCTCATCATTTCTTAAAATTCTACTGTAGATCATTTATTTATTGTTTCTGCTTATTTTGCCTACTTCTCTGGCAGAATATGTCACTAAGAGAGCAGACTTTTGCTATTTACATAGGCTCACAATGCAAATTTGATACTAAAATGGGTTCAGATCATGAAAATATTATGTTCTGAGGGAAGATCGTAGATTTAAAACCATTCTGGTATCAAGCTTGTTTTGGTGCCAGCGATTTTCTGTTTTAAATAGTGCAAGTATGGTAATAAATTAGTAGTGCTAGTATGGTAATAAATTTAAGTGTACTGTTTTGAGTCAAGTGGTGCAACTCACTCCAAGGATGAGTGCTTGTAAAATAAAATTCCAGAGACCTTCATAAGTGGATTTTAAAAAAAAATGCACAAAGGTATATAATTTTTGAGGGCTTGTCATATGCTAAACTGACCTTTTCTAGAATAAAAACTTTGTGTCAACATGTGCATGGGTGCCTTTCAGATTTGTACAAATGATGCTAATCTGCCATTAGATATGCATGATGACCTTTCAGATTTATGAAATTGATGTCATTCTGCCATCAAATATAGCAACAGTTGCCAATAACATAAAGCCTTAAATGGGTTCTCATAATAGAAAACACTTGATAAAATTGAACCAAATTTGACAGAAAACACTGGCATTAATGTCTTTAACTTTTCTACAGATGATGCAGATTCATTGTAAAAAAATTGACTAGTTTTCATAATACTGAAAAACTTGTTAATAAAAGAAAGCATTGTAGCATGTTGACCTTTTAATTTTTTAAAATGATTCTAGTCTTCCTTCAGATATGGCTTACCTTGCAACAACAGACAAAAACTTGAATAATGTTATTTCAGTGAGCTTCAGAAAACTTGACCAGATTTGATTAATCCTTGCATATGGATCTTTTAGTTTTATAAAAGTGAATTTGATCTGCATTCAGATATTCAGTTAAAACCTTAACACAGCTGTTTCATAAAACGTGTTATTAACAGATTTGTAAGAAATAATGCACAAAGCATCTTAGTAATCCAGATTTTTTGGCCAACTGCTCTTGTTTTTGGCAGATGGCCACCAGGTGAGTTGTCTATGGCACTAATGGGCATCTTGTTAGCTCTGCTGGTTAAAGACCAGAAAACTTGTGTGATAGCATCAGCTGTCTGTTGTGTCCAAGACAAAAAGTGAGAATTCTCGATTTAGTCCATTGTATGAAATTTAACAGAACCATGAAAGTATGCAACAATCTTTCTTCATTTCCTTTCCGCAATTCACTTTCCAGGTTCTCTCCCATCTCAGGACCATCAATACTTTGATTTTCACTAAGGGCTGTTCCATTTAAACATACATGGTACCCAGGGAAGGCAGTTTTTTAAAAATATATGCCATGGTACTTTCATTTCACAGAGTTCATATTACGATGACAAGAAAATTCTTAAATTGCATCTATGGGTGAGTACCCCAATTCAAAAGTGCCTTCCCTGGGTCTCGTGTATGTTTATATGGAACAGCCCTAATGCACCAGGTTGTGCAATTGCAAAATTTGTGCTGAATTCTCAGAATTTGTACTGAAAAATCAGCCAAATATGTATACATAATGCCGCATATTTGCAAACATACCATTATTTTGGTTAAATACCTCCTATATCTTAAGAGACTGTCGATATGACAAGATTTACCCACCAGTATGATGCAACTATTGGGCAAAGTTTCAGGTAAATAAGGTGCCATAATTCCATTAAATGTTTCAAGAAAATAGTAAAAATCAGACATGACTTGCAATTTTTATATAAAGCTTTCATATCAAATTTAATTAAAGTCCATCAAAGCTTATTTAGTGCAAATTGAAGGGCAATGTTCTAAGTTGAGTTGGGAAAATAATTTGTAGAATGTTCCTAGATAATGTGAAAATCGAATTTGATCTGGTTTTTAAAATGTAAAGCCTCAGAATAAATTTGAATGCAAGCCATATAGTCTGAAAAGTTTTTTGAACAGAAATGAAATGGAAGGAAGGGCAGAGGTCCAAATTAGACAAGGGCCACAACTCAGTAATGTTTTGTTGGAAAATATTGAAGATTGAACTTGACCTAGGTCTTTTTAATGCCTGGTATCGATCTTGATTTCATAAAACCCATCAAAGTGAAAGAGTGGAAGCAAAAGAGAATGGTAAAATTCTAAGTGAATTAGCTCAAAACACGAAAATTTTGCTACCTGATGGTGGCAGTCTAACTTGAACATGATTGTAAAGCATTGTACAAAAATTTTATTTCAATCCATAAAGTCATTCAGAGTTGTTGAGTGGAAATGAATTTAAAAGGGCTAAGTTTGGAGTCAGGCAGGCCACAACTCAACAAAATTGTTGAGTGGAAATGAATTTAAAAGGGCTAAGTTTAGAGTCGGACAGGCCGTAACTTGACAGAGTTGTGCAGGAAAACAGTGAAATTCAGACATCATCTGCATATTCTTAATGTAAAGCTTCATACAAAATTTGATATAAAACCCTAAAGACATTCAGAAGTTGTCGAGTTGAATGAAATTTGTCAGGGATACAACATTAGTGGACAGATGGACAGTGGTAACATAGTATACCTTCATGGATATGATGGGGTCACGAAAATTCCTTTTTTTTTTCAATTTGAGGGGGGAATTCCTCCAACACTGCCACCATTTTTGGGTTCTAGAATATACTCTGCTGTACTGTCATAAAATAATTTCTTTGATATCAATTGAATTGATATATCAGTTATATCCTTGCATGTATTTCTGGCCGTGAGTAGCACAGACCACCCCATATGCATCAGATTCTTAGCTGTTTATATAAAATCATAAATAGAATTAATAGTGTAGTTGCTGATCTGTCAATGAATTGTGTAGCAAGAGAGCTTGGACTGCTCACAGGTGGATGCTCATTGCACACAAGCAAATGAGGTTCTTTAATTATATTTGTGACCAATCTGTTTCAGTTGCCAAACACTATGGCTGACAATGCAGGGTATGATAGTTCACAGCTCATTTCTGAACTTAGAGCACTCCACACTGAAGGAAAACAGACCTATGGCTTAAGTGAGTATTTATACCTATGCATTGTTTTAGTGTTTGGTGGTTTGAAGTAGTGATGAAAATATGTACAGGATATCTACAGGTTCTTTTTAAGTAGATAGACAGAAATATTTCACGAGGTAAATAGAAACATTGCATTGTTATGAGTGGCAAAACCATAAGGGACAATATAAATTATGTTTTACTTCACAAATGAAATCTTTCTGTATATCTTATAATAAAAATGAACATTTTCTTTTTATCATATTTTTTAAGGCAAAAACTGTCGATTTGCTTGATTTTCTCCATTATTTACAAATGCATTTAACAGCTGCTTTACTACTTCAATAAAAAGATGTTCCTAAATTTTACAGTTATTTTGGGACAGCGATGTTTTACAAATTTAGCTTGTGCATATCATGCTTCATATTATGTACTTTGTCAAAATAATAACTATGCATATGAAAATAAAGTGATATTTATTTCTTCATTTGTGAATTGATACTGTTGGGATAGAGTAATGTAAAAACTTCACAGCTGTTGTATCAACAGACTTCACAATACATGCACACACACACACACACACACCCATTTATATGAACAATATTGTATATTGGATGACAAAGTTTGATATGTAGCCTCTATTTTAAAAAATTGTGATCAAATTTTGATTTGTAAAGTATGATTCTCTTCATAAGCCTACTTATTGTTAAACTTTTTCTTTTGCAAACGTGTCAGATAGAAGCAGATGAATCAATATTGAAGTCCCATTATCGTCAAAAATGTTTTTAGCTTCATGTATATTAATATATTTACAAAGATATTTTTAACAAAAACATCAAAAAGCTAGCTTTAAGTTGCAATGATGAGATGGAGATGCTTGGTTGTTAGTGATCAGTGACAAATGTGCTGAAAGGTATCAAGTTAACAACTAAAACTGAATTTAATAAATAACACCTTGATTGCAAAGAGATGTAAAATTAAACTGGGATTAACAAAGACAAGGAGAAAACAAATAGTGAAAGAGAAGGAAGAAAAGTAGGGGTCTAAATGAGTGAAAGTACTCAGTTGCAACATGACAGAAATAGAATATCTGAGGCTATCCATTTTATTATCAGGCAAAAGACGGGAGGAAAATACAATTGAGAGTGAGAGAGAACTGTGCAGCATATGTCTTACTACAGAAGAATGACTGGCAATCTAGTGTCATCTTCCTAGAAATCTCAATTTTCCCACATTATTCATTTTGGCAATAAATTAAACTTTATTTATGGACAGTTGTCAGTCTTCTATGGGCTGCAGTTGTGGATGCAAAATTTGATTCTTCAAGTCGGATGACTTCATGTAATATAAATGAAACCTTCTTAAACAGAAACTTAATTTATTCATTTTCAGTTGTTCTGTTATCAAACTTCTACCATAAATTAATGACTGAGCTACAGTTAGGGCTCTCTAATACTAAGTTCCATGTTAAATCTCTTCCTGTAATAGCAATGACACCTAAACACATGTATTGAATATATTAGACCCCTTTTGAAATGAATTTTTTTTTTTCTTCTCCAAACATAAAGTTGATTAGTACTGTATCTGATAAATGGCTGTTATTTGGGTACGAAAAGTTTGCATATCTTTTTTGTGAAGAAAAACAAACATGTACAATGCTCTTTTTGGGGCAATTCATGGAAGATTTTGACACAATCAAGTACTTAACATAAACGTAAGAGAAACTTTTTAATATGATGGTAGAGAAAAGTATCTGTTTCAACTCACAAAAATGAGTGCTTGGGAAGAACTGGTTTTTAAAACAAAAATTTATTCAGATCTGCCTCTTACTGAAAGTTAGATCATTTTTAAGAGCTTGTTAAAATTCAAGCAGCCCTTTTCGAAAAAAAAGAAAACAAACTTCATACCAACATGTGCAATTACAAAAAGTCGAGTTAAATTTTGTAGATCAAAATGAGTTAGGTTCACATTTATACTACTTTCAGTACTTGTTTCTTGTGATTTAGTACATGGTCATATTTCTAATTCCAGTGTTACAAAAGTCTCTCTAAGAATCAAGAGCTTCTTATTTTAAAAATGCACAATTTCTGAGCCCAGTTAATTGTTTTAAGTAGTGGTCATATTTAAGCCTTGACATGTCCATTTTATGCAGGGAAAAAAAGTTGAAGAGAACTAAAAAAACAAAGTTGTTTTGAAAAAGGAAGGTGGGGTGGGGGCAACCCTGAAAAAAAAAAACAATAAAACAAAAACCATTTCTTCCAGAGATTGTTCCTTGACCAGTGTTGTTGGTTTGCATACATTTAAGGTAATAAAGAAACCTGTTGATTTTGTGGTTAAAGGTCAGAGACCATGGCGATGGCAGGTCAAATGATTATTGTAAGAGCCCTTATTTTGACCAAAAGTTCAGGTCATTGAGACCTGTTGGTCAATAATTTCACTAAGATAACAAGACCCTACTTGTTCTTATAAAGAGGACAAATAAGATCGTATGGACATAAATAATGTACTGTTCGTGGTACTCTTTTTGAATGTCATCTCATATCAGAGGATATGTTTGCCATTTTGGAATAATAAATGAAACTACTTATATGCTGCCATTACATTGGTGTCATAATGGGAGCTGTGGAAAAGTGAAGTTTTACTTGTTAAAATACATTTTGATATCATGCTAGTATAAAGAAACTTTAATTTTCAGACATGGATGAGGGAGTAGTTGCAGACATGGAGAAGCTGGGAATCACTGAATCATATCAGGTGAAGCGACAGGTGCTTCTCAGTGCAGCAGAGGCAGCTGAAATGATACTGCGAGTTGATGAAATCATAAGGGCAGCACCTCGAAAGCGGGTTCCTGACCACAGACATCACTAAAAGATTATTTGGTCTCTGCTACTTTTTTCATCATTGTGCATCATTTTAATTTGTTGTGGAAAGCTCATTACTTACCTGCGTTCTATGTCTAACAAAATGGTGGACAAGATAGACATATTGAGAAGTGACGAAGCTAGTGCTTAGAAAAGACCAATGAAGGAGCCATGCAGTGTCTTTTCAAAATTGGGATCATGATCAAATAAATTTTTAGGAGAAATTATACAAATTCAGAACTCACTTTTTTGCTTGTGTCATTTTGCTCGTGATTTGCTACAAGTTTTTTTATTTACACATATTTAAAAGCTTAAGTAAATAAAAATAATCAAATGGATTCATAATTTTTGTTTTGTTGAGCCCTTGTTAGTAAGAAGTTAGACAAAGCAGTCAGTTGTTTTCAGGAGTTAATGGTTTTGATTTTTCATAGGCATTTATTTTTGGAAGACCTTGACGAATTCTCATATTTGGCATGAATCATTACGAAGCATAGACAAATAATTCTCTGACAAGACCTACTCTTCTCTTTGCCTTGAGAGTCAAAGTAATTGTGTTAGAGTGTGTGTGTGTGTGAGATTTAGATTTTTAACCTAGCTTTAATAATTTTTCAGTCATATTGCAACGATGCCTGCAGTGTGACAGTTTATAGTGATGTTTAGCACTGGGGCATCATGCTGCAGACATGTAGCATGATGTCCTACTCAATCACATTATCCTGACACCAGGCCGACCAGTCCTAACACTGACCTCTTATTGCTGAGCGCCAAGCGAGAAAATTTGAAGGAAAATGGTGCTAGAAAATTTGCCATTTGGTTTTAGTTAAAATTTTAATTTGCTTATACTTTTTAACTCGTCACATACCAAAACGAATTGTTTCATAGATTACTATTGAAGGTGTACAGCTGATAAACAAAGGGCAAGTTCTGATGACTCACCTTCAGTGTGCAATCATGATGACTCACCTCCAGTGTGCAATTATGATGACTCTCCTCAAATGTGTAGTTATGACGACTTGCCTCCAGTGTGCAGTTATGATGACTCTCCTCAAATGTGTAGTTTTGATTACCTTCCTCTAGTGTGCAATTATGATGACTCTCCTCAAATGTGTAGTTATGATGACCTTCCTCCAGTGTGCAATTATGATGACTCGCCTCACATGTGTATTTAGGATGACCCTCCTCCAGTGTGCAATTATGATAACTCTCCAGTATGCAATTATGATGACTCTCAAATGTGCAGTTATGATGACCCTCCTCCATTGTGCAGTTATGATGACTCTCCTCCAATATGCAACTATGATGACTCTCCTCCTATATGCAATTATGACGACTCCTCCAGTATGCAATTATGGCGACTCCTCCATTGTGCAGTTACGATGACCCTCCTCCAATGTGCAATTATGATGACCCTCCTTCAGTGTGCAATTATGATGACTCTCCTCAAATGTGCAGTTATGACAACCCTACTCCAGTGTGTGCAGTTATGATGACCCTCCTCCAGGGTGCAATTATGACAAGTGTCCTCCAATGTGCAATTATGATGACTCTCCTCCAGTGTGCAGTTATGATGGCTCTCCTCAAAGAAGCAATTATGATGACTCACTTCAAGGAGCAATTACAATGACACCTCAGATGATAATAAGTTTACCAGTACTTGTCAAAGAGCATAGAAGTATGAAAGATATTTGCTGAGCCTTGTATTCAAAATAAGTAAAACCTGAAAACACAGGCTAGAAAAAAAATCATAATAGAGATTTGTGTCTAACCAGCTGTTGGATCTTGTTTATAAAGTTGTAATGAATTTTGTCTAAAGTTTATGTCATGCTTACCTGCAAAATATAGGCAAAACTGGTAACACTTTTCTGATGGTATTGCCATTTCACTTTTGTATGAAGAGTCGTGGAGGATAATGCACAGACCACAGACAAAAGTAGGTCACAGTGGCTCCATTTCACGCTCCAATGTTTGCATTACGTTTTTGCATTAACATCAGTTTCTTGTGCACTTGTATTTGTACAGTTAATGAATGTGATGGGTCTGTTTAACTTGGAGTGTACTACCCACCATTTGCAAAAGTAGGTCACAGTGGCAGGGATGGCACTGGCTTTAAAAAAGTTGTCACCCAAAAAAAATAGCCAACCTCAATATGTTGTCACCAATTTTCAAAAACTGTTGCCATTTACAGTACTATCCATTTATCTCGACATCTTCAGGACCAAGGTAATATTGTCGACTTAAGCAGATATTTAGATAAGTTTGGGGGTGGGTGGCTGAAAATAAATTGTAATTTTTAAGAGATGACCTGTTGTCAGTGACCAGGATTTACGCAGAGAAAAATTGGAAATTTGGATTAAATGAAGACAACTAGTCTGAAATACACTTGTATATTGACAACTTAAATTTGTATAGTACACTTCACAATGCGTTTAATAATATACATGCATATGAAAAATCCATTAATTCGAGTATTCAATCATACGTTAGAAAATTCATGTATCAGTCAAATGCAGTTAAAACACAACTAAAACGTATATATAAAAAAAGGGTAGTCTTCGTTTGATCTATATCCCATTGTAAACAAACACGTTTCCTGAAACAATTCACTCTGATATTTATTATCCTAGTAGCATGTTGCTGTATAGTTGTTTATATGCTACATGTACATGTACTTAAATTTGCCTTGATTTTGGTCAGCCAGAGACGGCTACCATGATGCCAAGGCTACCAAGGGGATGAGGCTATTCATAGGGAAATGAAAATGTGAACAAATTATAAAGGTTCACATTCTTGGCAATGTGTCACACCTTCATTTAACTCGATGGATAGATATAGATTGTTTTAAAATATTGGAACTTTAATTTGGGTTTTAAACCGTCATTGGTAGCGATCGTAAGCATGAACTTTTCTGTTGTAAACAGGAAACTTTCATGACACAATAAGGAACTATGAAAAATGAAACGATGCTTTTATTTAAGTTTGTTGCCGACTTTCTTTGATCAAAGGTCTTGGGCTTGCTTTGTTGAAGGTTCATGTGTTATTGAAGGTGCTGCTAAAGGCGCTCTTTGAAGAGCCAAACAAATGCCTGTTTGTTATTGTTGTGGCAACATCAAATAATTGTAAAATATTGGTGGAGACAAAAAAAATTTCATTTGCTTGGTATGTATACAGAATGAATGATGCTTAAAATGCAATCAGTTTTCTTTGAAGTTTCAGGAAGACTATTGTTTCTGGTACATTTTTGAAAAAGGAAAAAAAATTGCCATCGTCTGGTGGATTGTAGTCATTCAGTTCCCTCCTTCATTGGTGGTCAATTGTAGCTAATCAGGTAGCATGACTATTTGGGTTATATTACAGCACAGAGTACTAAGGCCAGACATCGGCATATGCGGATTATGATATAACAATGCTGTGTTAGGGTGGTTTGTCAATATGAACAAAGAATTTGTTTATGTAACAATAGATTCCAGTGCAATTTTATATCCAAGTTTGCGGCATCCTGTCATGGTGCCTTTGAATTTCTCAACTCTAAACCCAAGACTATATACAATTTGTAACAGCCAAAAATGTTGTCGCCAAAAAGATTGCCAGATGGCATATTTTGTTGCCAATAAGGAATCAAATCTCAGTTTGCAACATTGGCGAAGCCCAGTGCGAACCTTGCAGTGACCTACTTTTCTTGCTGTAGTCACTTCAGAAGGTTTTTGCATTATGCTACAGTGGACCAGGTGAGACAGTTCAGAATTTTTATTGGCTTTACAGTCATAGACCATAGAGCTTATGGAATGCTCTGTTGTTTATCCATCCATTAGTACAAGTTTGTTATCACTACTCGAAGGAGTGCCTTTAAACTTTACACACACATTAATCCCAGTCTAGTTGGTCCTAAATGAAAATGCTGCTTTGCACATATCCAATATCGACGCCACAGCAGCCATCTTGAAAATCTTGTTATAGCTACTTCTGATGAATGGATGATCACATCAAAATGGGGTTTTTAGTGAAGGACTACTTGTGATGTCTTGTTGGTCATAAATGGAAGTGGTGCCAATCTCATGACCTGTATGGTGGCATCATGGCAGTCATATTGGAAATCTTGTTATTGCTACTCCTGAATGGAAGATCATATCAACATGGAGTTTTCACTAAAAGACTTGTAATGTGGAGTTGGTCCTAATTAAAAATTGTGCCAACCTGTCATCCAATGTGGCCACCAAAAACCCCATCTTGAAAATCTTGTTATGGCTACTCCTGATGAATGGATGGTCATATCAGCATGGGGTTTTCACTAAAAGATCTTTTTGTGAAATCTAGTTGGCCATACATAAAAGTGGCTGATGTGGTCTGACATGGCCACCATCTTGAAAATCTTGTCATTACAGCTCAGCTTCAGCAGAAATTACAAATTGACAAATGGATTTCACTAGAAGAATTCTTATGTCTTAAATGAAAATGGTGCTGATCTGACATCAAGTATAGCACCACAGAAGTCATCTTAAAAATCAAATCTTGTTGGTGCTCCTTCCAAGTGGAAAGTCCTATCTTGACAATATTGTAATCTCTACTCTCCAAAATGGATGGCTGTATCAACATGGGGGTTTTCATGACACCTAGTTGGTCCTAAATGAATAGGGTGCTAGTTTTGTACATTCGCAATGGCTGCCATGATGACTGTCTAAAAAGTCTTGTTCTTAATTTTACCCCTGAATGGATGATTGTTATGGCATGTTTTCACCAAGTCATAAATGAAAATGCTTTGTCCAATACATCCAATATGGTTGCCACAACAAGTGTCTTGTAAACCTTGTTGTTACTATAGCCCCGAATGGATGATCATTATGACATGGAGTTTTCACCAAAAGACTTCTAATGACGTCTTTGTCTTTGTCTTTAATGAAAATGGTGCCAAACTGAAATCCAATATTTGTACCACAAAAGATAATTTGAAAATCTTTTTATTATTGAAGAATATTGGGGATGATGTCAACACTCCACAGTTAAAAGGAACAAATGGTCTTGACCAGTAGAGTAACTCTTATATATGTGCATAGATTTTATTGGCATGTCAGCGCAATTCTGGCTGTATACTGCAAAGTAAGTGCGGTGCATCCATACAAAAGAAACAGGATATCAAACCAGTAGATTTACATATTTTGATCAGGAGATTGACTTCTAAACAAGTAGGTTTTTTATGGATATATTTTGTATTGCAGGTTAAGGGGACTAAAAATATAATAAAAAAGCATTTTTTGCTGTCATATATATTATTTTCATAATAAAACTGCAACTTATGAACATGAATCAATTTCTGATTGAAAATGTTTCAAAAATAATATGAGTCAGTGAATTGTCAATAAAAATGAAAAAGGAAAACTGTAGATCTCAAAGTTCACTGCAAAGATTTGTTTTTATAAAATTGACAAGCATTTTTAGTTTCCTTCACAAACTGACTGATGAAAAAGATTTAGTCAACAGCCTTTAAAATGGTATTTTTATCCTTCCACTGGTACAATTACATGTATGGGCATCCCATAAAGTATATAAAATCAAGATAAAGGCACTGGACATGTAATCTGATGACAAAATGAAAATATACACTTCCAGTGGACTTTGAGTATATATACGGCTATGTTATGATCACCATATGATTAGTTGGAATGTTGTCTGTAACTAGAGGTATACAAGTTGTGGCCAGTATATACTCAGAAACTTAAATTGAAGATAATCTTCATACAAGCACTAGTGGATATTAAACATGTCAAGTTAAATTACAGTCAAAAATAGACATTTGATTTCTTTCTTGTCATCCAAATATGTGGAAGATGGAAGATAAATTTGAGAGATGATTGCCACAAAAACTTACCTATAAGTCGAGTCCAACTGCAAACTGCATAGATCAAGATCTGCTGTCATATAATGTGCCAGCAGATCTGGTTCATACATTTTTGAGAAGTTAGAAGAACTAACAACACAGACTCAGCTCTGCTAACGCATCATGCGACAGCAGATCAGGGATTATATGGATTACAGTTCAACTCGACTTGTAAAGGGGAAAACATCAACCTGACAAAAGAAAGAACTTGAAAAGATCAATATTAACATTTTCCTATTTTATATTTTGATGTTATGAATATTAAATATAAACAAATATGCAAGTAGTTGTATGGAACCCACTGAGCTTAACACTTTGAGAATATAAGGCACAGCTCTTACATAGTATAAACATACTTAAGTTAGGAATGGTAAATACAATTTTAAATATTTGTATGTTTCGGTCAATGATAATTTTTATTGCCTAGCTTGACAATATTTTGTATTGCTTATTGGTTAGTTGACCTTAAGCAATATACTAGAAATGATATGCATAGGATTTTGTATCAAACTGCCTAATTTTTTCTCAAAAGCTTGTTTATTTGTACTGAAAAATTGTACAATTAATGTGGCCTGTACATTTGCATTTTTGTCAACCTTTAAGAAAATCCAAAATGGAGTCCAGCTATTCAAAATTGATTTAATATATGTTCTATGGCTAAAATCCAGGGATTTTTACTCCAAATTGGTCTGAGAACTTTTGGAGTTTTTTCTTGTAGATGATGTTTTTCTCCACTAATTGTTTATAATTAAGCTGGAGACTATCGATGTCTTGAAAGAAGTCTGGGCCAAAGTTTGAAAGTTCCTTTTTCATCTGTAATAGAAAGCAGAATAGATTAAGACAATAATAATAATAGATGCACCAAGATTTCAACACATGTTCCAAAACTGTTTTAGATCTGCCTGTGAAATTTCTTATGCATGTTAGACCAGTAGTCCAGTGTCCATTTTGCTATTAATCACTCCTCAGTTTCAATAACAAAAGTTTTTTGTCTATCCACCCATCCATCCATTCAGCCGTTATTTAGATTTAATTTCTTTCGTCACTGGAATAATATTTCAGATCCAATTTTGATTAAGCTTGGAATATTTGCTTATATCCTTGAATATAAACTTGAAAAATATAAACTGACTCACAGCTATGTGTGGGGGTATTTTGTGAGAACCAAATAACTGCCAGCTGTGTGTTGATCTGTGATTTGCGGATGTATATGTTGTATTTTTACACTCAAATAAAAGCAGACCCACTTTGTATTATCACATTAATCATATCTTTTATATCAAATCAAATAAAGGGAATGGAATATATAAATAAAATAATAAAAGGCATGCAAATCCTACAGTGTAAGAGCTAGGGGTCACAGTTATGTGTCAGGTGTCAACTGACCACTTGAACACTTGTAAATAATATTGTGTAATTAACAGTTAAACTACCTTAAATTATCCTAGTCATTCACAAATATGATCAAAGGTAGCAAGGAATCCAAGCGAAAGGATTACCCACTCAATTCAAAGCTTTGATAGATATGATTCACATAGCTGCCAAGTGTCCTGTTTTTCCCATATTTGTCCTGTATTATGGACCAGAGTATGGGTGTACATTTTTCTTGTTAAAAATCAGTTTTTTAATTTAAAAAAATTTAATTAAAAATTTCCTTGCAGTTTTCTGTTTAGGAGGGGCACCCGGTTCCATTCTGATAGAAATGTAAGGCATGTATATAGGAGTTCTAAAATATGATTGGGTCATTTGAAATACAAGCTACCATGCCTATCTTTAACTACCATATTGGATTGCACAAACAGTTGCCACTATCACTGTATCTCATCTTCATAATCAACTTCTAATCACATGGAAAAGGAAAGCAGAAGATACAGAATTTTCTCCAGGAAAAAAAGAAAACAGAACTGGAAGGGCAAATGTGCTATCTTGTTTAGATTTGTGAAACCATCTAGTAAAGGAGAAAATGTTATGTTTTGTAGATTGTGTCATGTGATTTCGCTACTGGGCATGGAGGCACCAATGACATAAAACAGCACAAAAAAGCTAATAAACATCAGATTGCTGCTTCATCATCAACAACTTGGCCTTAACTTACAGTGTATATAAATACCAGAGAGAACCTTGATGTGATTTGATCGAAGTTCAGTTTACTAAATGCCTTTTTGAAACAAACCTTTTGCAGTTACTAGTGTTGCTGGTGATTTATTTCACACGTTTCGCACAGATTCAGATCATCAATGAAAGAATCGATAATGATTGAGAAAAAAAAATGTGTGGTAAAGGCTCCTATAAACAGCTCATGTCGAAGTGTGTGTTGCACTCTTGCACCTTCAAAAATGAGCACCTGAATGGAACAGGGTTCTCCATTCAGAAGATGCAAGAGTGCAACACATGCAACTTTGATATTAAATAATTACATAAGGTACTGTCCTGCTTTACTGATGGTTGTAGATGTAAATAGTTACATATGCATTAAATAATCAGTATTTGTTCCTGAAAATCACTATTTTTGTCATAAGCAGTCAGTATTTTTGTACTCAGGGGATGGCAGGTATGGATTCATTATGGAGAAGAGAAATTCAAAGTTTGTAGTGAACTTAAAATTACTGAATTGGAACGCAGAGATTTGCTCCAGGATGAGCAAAAGTTTCACTGTTCCTAAATGAAATCAAGGCATCAGTATTTCACAACTTTTTTTAAGTTTCAAAGTTGGCACTTTTTGCATGAAACAAATGTCTCTACTTTTTGAAACAAAAGGAATGTTGTTTTGTTGTGCAAAAAGCAGTGACGGATGTAATACATAATGTTTTGCACGTACACAATGAGGCACATGTTATGTGATGTGTTCAGACCTTATATTTTTCACAATCTTTCTGAGATTGGTTTTCTTGAAAATAAAGCTAATTTATACTGAAAAGCTAACAATTTCATTGACACCTATTCCCATTGTGGTTATAAAATGAGTATTTAGGCATTAAACTGCACTGCTTCCCCCTACTCCATGGTCTTCTTGATGTCTAGCTAGGATGGCACCCGTTCTTCATTTTTCAGATGTCTCTTGGTAACTCGAACCATTGCTTATGCTGTGGTCTATGTTTTTGGACCCCATTGTGTGTGAGTTATCAAGGGAGAGATTATGATTATATCATCAGAATCTTGGAGGGGTTTGATAATGAGTGAGATGTGTATTAATAGTTGATCTTTCTTATCACTGGACGGCCAATTTACTACTGTGGGAGCCATATTTCTGATCCATTTTTGATCCAACTCTTAATATGGGCTTATATCAAGATCTTGGATAAGTTCACCCAGCAGGTGATATACACAAGTCGGGATTGGCAAAATACCACCCAAACTCTGCGATTTGTTCTATACAAGGGATGCACCTCTTCAGTGATAGGTTTGATGTTTAAAAGGTTGCTTGTGGAGTGTTCATTCTATATATTTTGCCAAATATGAAGAACATGCTGATTTATATTACATCTGAAGTTAGTACATGGAATTGTCCATTCAGATATGGGAGACTACAGGGCAGCTTTGGCTGCTTTATCTGCCCTTTTATTACCGTTAATACCAACATGACTAAACAGTCAACAGTATAGAATACATTTTCCAGACTGGATCAGCAAATTATATTTTTGTTAGATTATAGATGGGTTATCAAATTTCAGGTTTTGCAAGGCTTTCAGAGGAGAAAGAGAATCCAAAACTATGATAAAATTTGTTTTGGGAGAGGTTTAAATTTTGAATGACTTAAGTTAGAAGCAAGAGACTAAGCAAATTATTTGTGTTTTAATTTTTAGAAGTAATTTTCATTACCAGGATGTAGTAAAATAGATACAATCAACATAATAGAAGATTGGCAGATAGTTGAAACAGGCAGTGTTGTTGGAATACTACATAAGTAATAGTATTGTCATCACAACACTGTCTACATGGTGTTGAGAAAAATAAAGCTATAAAAATGTAAATATTAAGACTTGTAAAAAGAAATAATTCTAGGAAAATAAAGCCTTCCAAAGAAACACAAACATATAGTACAATAAGATAAAAGTTATTACTAATAAACTTAAAAATACCTGTAAATGATAATCTAGTGAAAGATAAAGGTAAAACTGTAAGATCCTAAAAAAACGATCAAAATTTGTTGTATGATCTGCATTCAATCAAAAAGTCCAAGGTTATCTCTGCTGGTTTAAAGTTTCATCAAAAAGTTTATTCATCTGCTACCTAATCTGTATTTCTCAAGGCCATATTAAATTCAGGTCTTTTTTTTGTGTACATTTATCCTGGTGGTATCTAATATGTGGAAGAGAAGTTTGCAGTGAAAAAAAAAGTCCTAAAAGTTTTGTTTCATCCACAACAGGAATAATTGAACTGTCCATGAGTTCAGTGTAATCAGGAAAAGTCGATACAAACTTTTACATGTCTAAATTTGAACCAGTTTTGTGTGTGCCCATTTTGGTGTGTTTTCCCATAATGGAATACTATTGTTTCCTCACTGTTTCCCATCATCCACCTTGGAGTCAAACAAGGGACAGAGATTTACACTCTTTTTTTAGCTTTTCTCAAGTCGAGGCTACAAAGGATGATGAGCAAAGAAAATTGACTAACACCCTCAGTGTCATTTGTAATCTTCTAGAAACAAAAGTATGTTTCTTTAAATACAGTGGTCACCTTTGAAAAGTATGGAGATGAGTTAATGTCATTTTAATATTGCCCCTGAATCTTTGCATGACTAGTCAATTGATCAGACTGGGTCCTTCTGGCATGACTAGCAAATTGATCAGATTGGGTCCTTCTGGCATGACTAGCCAATTGATCAGATTGGGTCCTTTTGGCATGACTAGCCAGTTGGTCAGACTGGGTCCTTCTGGCATGACTAGCCAATTGATCAGATTGGGTCCTTCTGGCATGACTAGCCAATTGATCAGACTGGGTCCTTCTGGCATGACTAGCAAATTGATCAGATTGGGTCCTTCTGGCATGAGCCAATTGATCAGATTGGGTCCTTCTGGCATGACTAGCCAGTTGGTCAGACTGGGTCCTTCTGGCATGACTAGCCAATAGATCAGACAGGGTCCTTCTGGCTGCTTTTCTACTTGATGCCAAAGTAGTGAGCTTCATCTAAGTGACAACCACTGACCTCTCCTCTATCAAACTTAGAGGATCTGTCTTTTAACCCATCAGGCCATTTACATATAAGGACATATTGTTCCACCAGATTGCATTTATCTAACTCGAGTTGTACTGGCTTTGTGTTAGTAACAAGTTTTTTCGCCCCCAAAAGTTTTAAAGTTTAAAAAGTTGAAAATTATGGATAGAGATTTGCTAGCAAAATGCAATTTGTCTACTTTTATTGGTGTCTGCTAATAAGCTTCTCAGAACTAGTGGATATAACCAACTCAAGATACCCATAGTGGTGTAGTTGTTGTTGTTGTTGTTATAGGGTTTAACGCCATTTTTCAGCACAAGATAGGCTATACATGGCGGCCAGTATTAATGATGGAGGAAGAACCCTGGAAAACCCCGGGAAGAACCACCGACCCACGAGAAGCTACTGGCAGGCTTTCTCACGTACCCACGTTAGCCGAGCCTGGACTCGAACCCACGCAGAGAGAGGTGAGATGGCAGTGATCCGTAACGATCAGCGCTTTAGACCACTCGGCCTTTCGGGGCCCCTAGTGGTGTAGTGGGGACATGAGTAATCTTTGCCATTGTCTTTGACCTTGAATGACATTCATTTTAATCCATAATCATATTTATTTGATAAAAAAGCTTATTGAACTAGCATCATTTATGGTAATCTTCAGATATATCCACCAGCTGGTTTGATAAAAATTCATTCACATAGATTTGACAAGTCCAAAGTGCATGTACACAAGATTTGTTTCCACAGTAGGGGAGTTTTAATTACATCACCAGTATACAGCTTTTTGCCCTATAATTACATCACCAGTATACAACTTTTTCCTCTATAATTACATCACCAGTATACAACTTTTTCCCCTATAATTACATCACCAGTATAAAACTTTTTTCCCTATCTAGGTGTTGAATCCTTTCAAAATTTTCAAGTATCCTCCTCCTCCCCAGAATGAAAACAAATCTCTCTGTATCTCCCTTCCTTCCCCCTCAAGGATCAAAAGACAAGAAAATAACTTTGGAAGGTGACTTGGGGGAAAGATGAATAAGTAGGAGGTGAAATAACATGTATACTAATCATAGTCAGACCATCATACACCTATCATGTTAGTCACTGTAATAAATCTGCACCTAAATGAAAAGGTGATATTACAGTTGAAATCAATATACAGTATATACATCTTAAATAAAAAAATGATCAGATGCAAGATCACCTCATTAGTAATAGTTTGCATGGATCTTGCACATTATGAAACTTGCCTGAGACCTTAATGATAAAGCGAAACTGTCTTGAGAGATAAAGTAAATTTAACTTGTTTTGAGATATACAGTAAAACAGGTCTTGAGATATACAATAAAACCTGTCTTGAGAGATACAGTAAAACCTGTCTTAAGATATACAATAAAACATGTCTTGAGATATACAATAAAACCTGTCTTGAAAGATACAGTAAAACCCTGTTTTGAGAGATACATTGAAACTTGTATTGAGAAATACAGTGAAATTTGTCTTGAGAAATACAGTAAAACCTGTCTTGAAATGTTAGAGATGCAGTAAAACCTGTCTTGGAATATACAGTAATACCTATAACCTGTCTAGGGAGATCCAGTAAAACTTGTCTTGAAATATACAGTAAGACCTGTTTAGAGAGATGCGGTAAAACTTGTCTTGAAATATACAGTAAAACCAGTCTTAAGAGATGCAGTAAAACCTGTCTTGGAACATACAGTAAAACTTGTCTTGAGAGATAAAGTAAAATCTGACTTGAGAGATCCTGTAAAATCTCTCTTGCGAGATGCAGTACAATCTGCCTCAAGAGATCACTGCTCTGAGAGATCACCTGTCTTGAGAGACTACATTTTCAGTGCACATATTTATAAATGGTATACTTTTATGACCTATCATGAGAAACCACTTGTTTTGAGAGACCATTATTTTGTGGCAAATGGGGTAATCTTTCCGGATGGGTTAGACTGTATAAGCAACTATTTAAATTTTGATAAAAATCAGATGAGATATTTGGTCTCCACAGCGGAAATAATGTTAGCAAGTCAGGCACAAGATCGTCTTTATAATATGCATGGATCTCTGAGATTTTGATGGTATAAACCCATATTCCACTTTGGAAAATGGATCAGAAGGATGGACTCCAGAGTGATAACTGGCAATTGTTGATAGATGGATGCACAATGGAAATGGGGCCATACCATGGTCTTGTGGCCAGGTGAGCTATAAACCCAATGCCCCAATGTCAATATAACCATTTTCAGGTATGTAGCAATAGTAAGACTTTCATAATGATCACCAAGGTGGCAATGTTGGACATAGAACAGCACCATTTTGATTTTGGACCTTGAACGTGTCATAAAAGTTTTAAAGTAAACATGATGTAATTATGAACATCCATTCAGGAGGAAAAGTGATATCACACTTTTCATGATGGCCACCATGATGTCAATTTTGGATGTTCAAAAGGCACTGGATTCATTTAGGACCTTACAGAATTCAGTATGAAACTGAATGCCAGTTCCAATGAAGAAGTAGTCTGGGTACCAATCTTATGCTAATTATTGGATGGATGGACAGATGCTTTGCAGACAATTGACAACATGCCATTGGATAAGTTCTTGACTATCAGAACTAAAGATTTTTGTGATTACAATGTAGATATTATTAATACATGTAACAAGAAGCAGTACTTACTCTTCTATTATCAAGTTTGAATTTATTCTTTTGTAGTTCACTTGATCTTAGTGCCATCATCAGTTCAATATTTTCAGCTACCACCTTGTCATAGCTGCTAGCCTTGGTGAGAATGTCATCTCCAAGCTGTGAAGGAATGGAGGTAGGAATATTAGCACATTAACTGTTGCTTTTACTTGAAAATTTTTGTGTAAATTTTAATACAAGTTTTTTCTTTGTATTATACAGACAGCAACAGTCCAAGAATTTTAAACTAGTCATGCTTATCTAAAATGTTGCAATTTTGCCACTGTAAGCATATTCATATATTTTGTCCTAATATTCAAAGTTATGAAACTATTATGGTAATCCAATGAATGAAGAGAATTTATATCATGTGATTTATGTAAAATTTGACATAAGTTCTTGTTGGTGTAATGCCAGTTAACTTTTGTGTATACCTGTTTACAAGTCTGGTCCAATTGCAAGCAATATAAATCCAGATAAAAGATGAAGAATAAATACCAGATATATTTCATTGTGTGGTACGAAAAATGATATTGTTTAACTCATGGCTTTGCCATATATTAAAATATCACATTTCTTGTACCACATGATGAAATGTTGGTGTTAATGTAGGAACAAAAGATATCTATATATTTGTAGGAGGCTTTATTGTCTGTATTGTCATTAATGACATTAAAGAATGTCTGAAAGAGGCCTTCATGTCTATAGACATTAAAGAATGGTTGAAGAAGGCCTTAATTTCCATAAACATTAAAGAATGGTTGAAAGAGGCCTTAATGTCCTTATACATTAAAGAATTGTTGAAAGAGGCTTTAATGAACTTGTCCTCTGAAGACAGGTGGTCTCTTGTAGCAGTGGTCTTTCAAGACGGGTTTTATCTGTATCATTCCTGTAGTTTTAATACAAAGAACCATATGTACTCACTTACAATTGGGTCATACTGCGAACAACATGAACTTGGCTCTTCCACCACATAATGCACCTACAGATCAGGGTCTCTGCTGTTTGTTCTACTGATGGTGCCTAACAAACTCTCTAGACCAAGATCAGCTGGTACATTATGCTATGGCAAATCTGGGTCTGAACAGTTTGCTGTTGGATTTGACTTATAAGCATGTACATATGGTAACCAAAACTGTTTAAACTGACCAAGTATGTTGCCTCCAAAAGTCAAACATTAACCAGTATTATTTTCATTTTTTTTCAATAATAAAAATATATTTAATGGGATAACGTTTCTATAGTTTTGTCTAATTATATCGATAATGAAACATAAGACAAATTTTCATTGGTAATTCTATTTCCAGCAGCAATTTTTTTTGAATAAGTAAAATCATGACAGTTTCTCTATGGACTATCAAGTCAAAGGTTTAGTTACATTTTTACTACTTCATTCAGCAAGATACAGAAGACATCCACACTCTTTGAGGCAAAACCACAAGTGTCAATACAAAATGTTTCCACTTTACTAGCAAATATTTCCTTATATCTACTAAAAAAAGAGATTTTATTATATTTTTTTTTAAGGCAAGACCCATCAATTTGCATGGATCTTTTCTCCATTCTGTTGCAGTGTGAATAACGGCTGCATTAGAACCTACTACAATGATAACAAGTAACAATATTTACAATAATATTAGGACAGACACCTTTTAAAAATTTATCTTTTACAAAAAATGCTTAAATTGTGTATTTGGTCAAATTAATAACTGTTTTCAAATGAGAGAGAGAAAGAGAAGGAGCAGAAAAAACAGGCCTAAATATGGAAATACACATTTGAATCACATACTTATGGGTAGATATCTTTCCTAAATGGGAAAAGAAAGTAGTTCCAATAGTGATAATGCCATAGACTTTGGTGATATAATTTTTTGCCTGCTGATATATTTTAAGATATCTCAGTGAAATATATAATACAATATTATTTTCCAGAAGTTCTCATTACATGTGTCTAAAAGTTCTTGAAATGTAAAATATGATGTTAGGAACTTTATTTCAGGTTTGAAAACCACACACTTTGTTATACCATTCTTAAGTGAATATGACTGAATAACAATTACATAATGACCCCCACCCCCACCCCGCATAATCCCATTATGTAATCTGACTATAAGGTTTGTTTATATGCAAGACATCACTGAGACATAGGTCTGTTGGTGAATAGGAGATTCACACCCTGTTCGATTAACTTAATGTCTTACCTGTACCCAGTCATTCACCAGTGGTGGATGTAGCAAAAAGTATGATTTTGTGTTGTGTTTTGGAATTGATGTCCATATATCTTTAAACCAATACTTTCACATAAGGATTGGGGAAGCATTTGTTTTGGTGATTATAAAATTTAAAATGAAAATTTTCATACAGAAAACAATTTGAGGCTGTGGTTTATGGTTTTTACAATAAACATAAATATGCACAGTCTGTAAATCATATGTAGCTAGTTTGGCAGTTTATTAAGGCTCCTAATGTTTGCTGCCCAGTCTCAAGCAGGCTCATTACCATCCGCCTGAGGGTGACTCCCTTCAACATCACAATCATACAGGCCTACACACCCACATCTAACTATGATGACAATGAACTGGAGAATTTTTATAACCAACTGCAAGATGTCATTGACAACTCACCCAAGAAGGACATTCTGTTTGTAAAGGAGACTGGAATGCAAAGGTGGAAGTTGACAAACTGACAAAGCACCTGTGGACCCTTCTGCAATGCAGAAGCAAATGAAAGAGGGCTCAGGCTCTTGGAGTTTGCTGCCTACAACAATCTTGTGCTAGCCAACACATTCGGCCCTCACAAAGCATCTAGAAGATGGACCTGGCACAGTCCAGATGGACAACATCACAACCAGATTGACTACATCTTGGTGAAAAAAAGATTCTGCACAGGACTGAATATTGCCAGAACATGAAGTTTTCGAGGAGCAGATATTGGAAGTGACCATGATTTATTAATGACAACGTCTCGCCTCCACCTGAAAATGATCAAAAAACCTAACCAACCAAGAATCAGATTTGACCTTGAAAAATTGAAAGATCCAAAGTTGCAGAAACCTTCCAAGCAGTGATAGGTGGTAAATTTGCACCTTTGATAACCCTGGACAGCCAAGACACTGACCTAGAGTCCTTAACAACCACATTCAACACAGCTGTGACTAGCACAGCTAGTGAGATCATTAGCGAAATATCGTCGAACAAAGAAACATTGGATCGCAACAGATGTCCTTGAACTATGTGACAAAAGAAGAGAACTGAAAGAGGGAAAAAGAGATCATGAAGGACCTATAAAATACAGAGAGATAAACAACATGTTCAGGAAAAGCATGAAAAAGGCAAAGGAATCCTGGATAGAAAGACAGTGCTGCAAAATCGAAGACAGTCTGAGCAGAAATGACAGCAAAATGGCATATCAGCTGGTGAAAGATCTCACAACCCATAAACATTGGAAAACTACCACCATCCAAGACAAATCAGGAAAATGCCTCACAGAAGATCAAGAGATCCTCAAGCGATGGACAGAATACTGCTCAGAATTGTACAATCATAAGACCCAAGGAGATCCAGCAGTACTAAATTGCCCTCAGGCAGAAGAAATTGATGACTACCCCATTCTTCATAAAGAAGTAGAAATTGCAGTTAGGTCACTAAAGAAAGGAAAGTTAGCCAGCATTGACAACATATCAGCAGAGCTCATTCAAACAGGAGGAGAAGAGATAGTCACAGTTCTAACAACAATCTGCAACAAGATATGGCAGACAGGAGAATGGCTCACCACATGGACTCAATCCTTGGTCATCGTGCTTCCCAAGAAAGGAAACCTACAGCTATGCCAAAACTATAGAACCATCGGTTTGATCAGTCACCTGAGCAAAGTCATGCTGAAGATAATTCTCAACAGACTAAAGCCTTAAGCAGTGAAAATTATTGCTGAAAAGCAGGCAGGCTTCTGAGCAGGAAGAAGCACCTCAGAACAAATTTTCAATCTCAGACTCCTTTGTGAGAAATACCTTCAGCATCAGCAGAATCTATCCCACATCTTTATAGATTTCAAAAAGGCCTTTGATAGGGTATGGCATGCTGCATTATGGGCAACTATGAAGAAGTACAATATCAGCTCAAACCTGGTGCAGGTTGTTGAGCACCTCTATGACAGAGTCACCAGTGCTGTTCTCATCAATGGCAGCAGAGGAGAATGGTTTCAAACAACAGTTGGAGTCAGACAGGGATATATACTGACACCTACACTCTTCAACATTTTCCTGGAAAGGATCATGGAGGATGCTTTGCACAACCACAAGGGCACTGTCAGCATTGGAGGAAGAAGTCACCAATCTTCGCTTCACAGATGATATTGATGGTTTAGCAGGAGATGAAACAGAACTGGCTGACTTAGTTGAGCGCCTTGACACAACCTCCACAGCATACAGTATGAAGATTAGTGCCGAAAAAACCAAACTGATGATAAACAACACCAATGGCACCAGTGCAGAAATAAAGGTCAGTGGACAGAAGCTGGAAAGAGTCACAAGCTTCAAGTACTTGGGATCAATTATCACAGATGAGGGCTCCAAACCAGAACTACGTTGTTGGATTGCTCAGACAACAGCAGCAATAACAAGGTTGAGACCAATATGGAAAGATACCAACATTGCTTTTGGTTCCAAAATAAGGCTGATATGCTCATTTGTCACATCCATCTTTCTGTATGCTTGTGAAACATGGACACTCATATCAGAACTGCAAAGAAGGATTCAAACCTTTGAAATGAGATGCTACTGCAAGATCTTGGGCATCTCATACATTGACCATGTAACCAATGAAAAAGTCCACAACAAGATGAGCCATCGGATCCTATGAAGACCTCTTGACCACTGTAAAAAAGCGCAAACTGAAGTGGTACGGTCATGTCTCAAGATCATCTGGACTGGCAAAAACAATCATGCAAGGCACAGTGCAAGGGTGCAGAAGAAGAGGCAGACAGAAAAAGAGGTGGGAAGACAACATTAAGGAGTGGACAGGCATGGGATTTGGAGATTCCCAAAGGGCAGTAGAGAACAGGGAAAGATGGAGAGAACTGGTTGTAAAGTCAACTGTGGTGCCACAACAACCTCTTAGGTTAAGGGATTGATGATGAGGACAATGAATGTTTGTCATTTGAGTGTTAATTAATGTGGTGAGAATGCTTGTGAAATAATTATTTAACAAAATAGTTGAGAGGAAAATGTGTTAGGTGGCCTGAAGAAGAAGATCTGTCAACATTTCATGCTGGACAAAGAATGTGTACTGGTAAATGCTATTAATATCTGACAGTGTTCTTGTAGACTCATAATGCATTCAAAACAATTCTACTGAAATTTAACTTTTTTGATGTACCATTAATTTACCTCCTAATACTAAACTTCAATTTGCATTATTTTTTACATTTGGCATTTTACTCAAGTAGGTGCCAATACAATTGGAGCAAAGTGCCTTGTTCATACATACACCACTTTAGCCAGGTCAGGCTGATGCAGTGGCAGGCTTCGAACTCACACCCATATGGTACAAATTTGCATTGCGGCAATGCTATGATGCTGACTAAAAAAATGATTAATATTTCATCCAGTCTGTGCATGTGTGTGTGTGTGGACATTTTAAAAATTTTGCTTTGCTTGTATTTTGACTTATAAGAGTCAATAGAATTTATATTGTTCTTTTAAAATGCAAAATATATCCTTCATTTTGAATGTAGAAAGGCTTGCATTAGACATGAGAAAACAATGTGTAGGCAGAAATGAGTACCCTATTTTATGTTTGATACAGTCATCATGTTGACCTAATACCATCTAAATATCTCTGAATTTCTCAAAATAAATTCATACATTAATAAGAATGATTTTAAGTGAATGCTGTTCTAAGGTAGATAGGGAAAATTGTCTTGGTGTAACAGGCCTCATAGTCACAAAAATGTTGGCTATGTATACAAACCCAGATTTCAAGAATGTACTTGAAATCTTTAAAAGATCTTGAAATTTTGCGGGTAATTAGAGATACTTATAATAAGATACTCCATAATAATAATAGTTTTCTTTCAAACCTCACTCAGAGCAATAATTTAAAAGCTTGAGCTTGATTTAAAAAAATGGTGCTCAGACTGTTTTGTGACTGAGAGGCAGATATCATTTATGTTGTGCTATACACTCCACATGGCCTACTTTTTGTGCAATATAGATTGGTAGATCACTTTGTCAGATGCTAGCTAGCTAGCCAAAGGGTCATCTGAGGAATTTAAATTTAAAATCCTAAAAGGATGTTAGTGTTTTACCAACATCTGGAGACATGACCTTTTATCTGGTGTTTCCATCATAATGAATGAAAGGAGGAAGCTGTAGTGTTGCCGTTTGTCTTGCATCCCATATGTCACAAATATCCATTAAATTCATTTTCAATGGCTTAATGAATTAAAACCAAATTTGGTATAGGACTTGATATTAAGGTAAAAAATCAAATGGATTTTTTACCTTTTTCCATGAAAATTGTAACGAATTTAACACACCCATTTAACAATGCTTACATGTTGAACATAGGTTTCTTGAATTATACCATGTGGATGGGCAGATGGATGTGGTCCTTACACTTTTGTGGCAGGGCATACAAAAAAAATTCTCAAATAAATTGACATATGGGTTCTAAATGAATCACTGCTATCAAAAGTAAAACAATACAAATAAAATGCTCACAAAATCAGTTCTTGAATCATTTTGTTGTCTCACCATCCTAAACTCACGTATTAATTCTTTGTTGTCTTTCTCTAACTGATTTATTTTCAATCTGCAATAGAATATAAGCATATAATAAGGGGCATTGATAAATCCAATTTATATTTTTATGGTTTCCCAAAATTGAGTCCAAACAATAATAAAAACCAATAATAATCTGTTCATGGAACACAATTCTAAGCCATATATTTAAATTAATATATAAGTTATTGCTTCTCTTAAAATGTTGCATTCTTGCCTAATGAAATATAAACAAACTCATCTTGAGCAATCAGAAATGGATGCATCATAAAGTGCTGTACTTGCTACCATTTGCTTGGGATGGCAAAACACAAGAACCTGTGTCGGAAAACCAAATTTAGGAGATGGGCATTCAGGGGCCATAACTCTCCTAAATCATGACAGACAATGTTAGAAATCCAGTTCATTTATGGTCTTATCAGTGTAGAAGTACATGATAAATCTGGATGAAATCCAATCTTTAATTAAAAGTTATGCCATGAAAGTAAAAGTTAGGAAGATCCAATATGGGCCATAACTCTAACTAACCTTAATATGTAAGGATTGAAATGAAACTCATTCAATGTCTCATCAGTATAATCCATAATGCTGAATTTAGCTCAAATCCAATAAAGCCTTGTAAAGTAAAGCCTTGTAAAATAATGCTGTGAAATGCAAAGTCAGGAGGACAGGCAATTAGTGGGCCATAACTCCAGTAAATAATGCCATGGAATGCTGGTACATGTAACTGAACCCATTTAAAGTTTAATAAATAGAGATCTGCATTCCAAATTTATCTGAAGTTCAAGTTACACAATAGAAACCAAAGTAAGGAGAATGGGCACTCAAACACCAAACATTGATATAAAATGCTGGAAATTTAATTCATTCATGATCTTTTCATTCTAAAATCATGTTTCAAATTTGGTTGAAATGTAAACAGTTTTGGTGAAGTTACCTTACAGAAACCAAAGTCATGAGGAAAATAATCAGGGAATGAAGTTTAGCTTGCTATATTTTAAAGGGGAATAAGTCATAGAAATGGTGTCAGAGAATACTGAAAATCAAACCCATTCAAGACCTCCTCAGTCTAAAGATGCATGCCAAATGTGGATGATATAAACAAATCTTCAATAAAGTCAGGCTTTTAAATGAAAGTTAGGGCAGGCAATGAGTGGCTGTAACTCCTCTAAATGAAGATATGGATGGCCTGAGATCAAATTCTGTCAAGGTCACATCAGTATAAACTTGTGCATCAAATCATGGTTAAAATTCAACAAACTTCAGTAGAAATGTCTTGCAAAAATCAAATTCTTGACAGAAGTATGAGTGGATGGATAGGGATAATTGCTTTAGTGTTCCACTGACTGTACTCAGCCAATGTGGTTTTTTTTTTTAGAAAGTTTGCCAGTAGCTTCCTGTGGATTGGTGGCTTTTTTTTACGTTCTTCTCCACAGCACTCCAGGACTGTAAGCACAAGGCCACAAAGTACACTTTACCTCTGATGGACCGACTCATAGACCCCAAGGAAGGGAGACAAGAATTTAAATACCTGTCTTCACATGGTTTGTAAATGGGCAAGATAACTGGCAGATTTGTAAATTGTTGCCCAGCAATTTAGGAGAAGCCAAGGTAACTGACTGATGAACAGATACACTGATTCTGAGTATCACAATAATCTCATATCTTAAACAAGGGGAAAAGTACAATGAAACAGAATAAAACAGCTCCATGTCTTCACATTTAAAAAAATCAGTAATTCAAGTTAGAGAAAGAGATATTTTTTTACACTTTTTATATGCACTCATATCTACACTGTCTAATTCTAGATATCATCATGTATTTTTTCTTAAAAGTAAAACATAAAAACAAGTAGAAATTTAGATATAGCAACAGAAGCAAATCATAGATGTAAGTTAACACCAACCTGGCTTGCTGATACTGTTTCATAACTTCTGTATCTATCAAACATGAACCATCGGGAAATTGCTCCAGTATGGAAATCTGAGAATTAAAAGAAATTGAAAGTAAAGTTTCTTTTTCTTAAAGGACTTTTCATTTTACAATTACCCCTTCTGAAAATTCTAACTTGCATTGACTGATATTCAGTTATAATAATAAACTACATAAAGATCTGACAATGTGCATCCACAAGAAGACATACATTTATTGGAAGAAAAAAACCTTGAAAAAGCAGTCTCAGGGATACTTAAAAGAATTGAACTAATGAGGTTACTATTATTATTATTATTATTACTAGTAGTAGTAGTAGTGGTAGTAGTAGTAGTCTCATTTAAAGATAAGGTGGACCTTATTCTGCAGTTCCTCTTTCTGGTGTATCAGCTTCTGTTCCCTTTTTGCTGACTCTTTTAAAAGGATCCTTGCATCAGATTGGAGCTTATCCTGAAATAAAGTAATAAAAATGTTTTAAACATTACTTGTTATGGTAGGATATATAACAAACATGACATACTGAAGCACTCATCAGAATGAATAATCAAAACAGGTATTATTATGATTGAAATACATTACCTCTTTTAAAGTCTTTATTTTATTAATCAAATGAGAAAAAAAATTTCGCATCTTTACACTGACTTCATGATGCTGAGTTACATACTGCTGTTATTACCTTGCAAGATATGCTTCTATTTCTCTATGCATTGTAAAGGGTGATGAAACCAGGTTTATTTTAGAACTGACCTTCATGATAATTCATCGACCTGTCTGCCACAGCTATAAGAACTGGCCAATCACATGTGAGCAGTGACTGCTTATTGGACCTAAAACTGCACCCACCTTAGACACCTTGACAACTTTGAGTTGAATTACTGGTAACCTTTAATGTTAGCGCCATATATGCTCCTGTACAAGTCCAAATGAAAATAATATACCATAGACACTGATCTACCATTGCATAATTTGCAAGCCTATCAGGTCTATGTTGTTTGTTATACTGATCAGTCTTAACAAACTGCACAGAATCATATGTGCCAGTACATTATGTGATGGCAGGTCTTGGTCTATGCAATTTGCAGATAGACTTGACTTACAAGCACATATATATGGTATCTAAAATAATCAGGGGTAAAATTGTATGAAATTTATTTTTGGTTAAATTCAGTTCTCAGTATTTACAATTCTCACTGTACAGTAAACTACACTTACTGTTGAAAAACTTGACTAATAACCATTACTGTAGGCAGTTCACATCAAAGATTTTCTGTAAAATATTTCTAAATGATCAACAACCAAAAAAAGAAAAATATACCAGGAAACGATCAATAATGAACCATTAAATGCCTCTTCCTGAATAAGAACCTTGCTATCTGATTTGTATATGAGGAAACTTTGTCACTGGGCTGATTCGTCTGGATTAACACTGACATACTGTGGGGTTTTTTTTCATAGGGATTTCATTTTTGCTATATCTGCGACCAAAATCTGTCTTCTGTGAAAATCAAAATTCTGTAAAAATGTCAAAAAGTTAAATAATAAAATAAATAAACAAAAAAGAAACATCAGCATGAAATTAAAATTGTAAGTGCTACATTTTGCAACAACAAAAAAAAAACAGTTTTGTATTACTCTATATCCAGACTGCTATGCTTCTCGTCTGTCTGTCTGTCCTTTTTAGATTAAGCCTGAAATTAAATTTTTTTTGCTCTTAAATGCATTAAAATAACAGCATCAAAACTAAGAGTAAGATAATCCCCAAAATGTAAGATAAAATGATATGAATTATGATCATGACTTCCATCAAGTGCCACCATTATAGAATGAACCAAGGCACACATGTTGCAAAATAATTACTTCCATCTCATAGCTCAAACACTTTAACCAGTCGGCTTGTTTAATAGTGTGCTGTATATGTCTTGAAGTCTGTGATGCTCTGACTCAGTTTTGAATCTTATTCAGATATGCTTGTACAATTGGCTAAAATGTCTCAGTGCCATTAACTAATGCAAGTTGGATAGCCCCCTTAGAAACATGAGGGGAAAGGAGTGATTACAATGACCCCAATCAAACAACTTAAATGGGGATTCAACTCAGTCCTTCCAAATTGCAAAGCAAGCATTCTATCATAAGGCCTGAAGACAGCCTGGTCAGTAATACACTATATGAGCCTTCTTTACTATTAGTACCCTCTTTTCAAGCTCAGCCTGGATTCCCCATATCTTCTCCTCATACTTGCGTGTGATGACAGCAGATTTCCATCCCTTGGTATACATTTTCAGTCTACTGAGCCACTTAGCTTCCTCAGTCTCCAGTTCTTTCTGTAACTGTTTCAATTTTCGGCTTAGCTGTTCATTCTTAAGCTTCTGATTTTTTATTTGGATGCATCGCTTTTTATTGCTGTTTATTTCCTGTGAAGATGAAAACACATAGATATGTAAAATTTATTTGTATGTAACCCAAAACAAAGATTTTATGTTCCTGTGAAATATTTGTTTCTTTATTTGTAGTGTACCAATTTTTGTCGGCTTCATGGTTGATTAAATGTATTTCAAGAACTTATTAAAGATATTTCACCTTTAAGGGACAACAAATATCCTAGTGAATTAAAGCATCCTTGAAATATAATTTGTGTACACATGTATAAAAATTAACATCTACAAAAATAAATGAAAAGACAGCATGGAAAACCTTAAAAGAGCTAGCAGAGATAACCTAATTTACCTTCTGAATCATTATCTGTGTCATGTATTATGTGACTTAATGCAGTTAAGGTAGCAATTCACTGTTTCATCGGGGGCCTCACATGGCCGAGTGGTCTAAAGCGCTGTCCATTACGGATCACTGCCATCTCACCTCTGTCTGCATGGGTTCGAGTCTCGGATTCGGCCAATGTAGATATGTGAGAAAACTTGCCAGTAGCTTCTCAATGGGTCGGTGGTTCTTTCCGGGGCTTTCCCGGGTTCTTCCTCCACCATTAATACTGGCCACCATGTATAGCCTATCGTGTGCTGAAAAATGGCATTAAGCCCTACAACAACAACAACAACAACAACAACACTGTTTCATCTTTGCAAAATTGGTTTCATTCACTTTGGTTTGCCACAATCAGTTTAAGTAATATACCATATAGGTGGAGACCAGCTACAAACAACATAGACCTTGATCTGCCATCACATCATGCACCAGCATAACAGGGTCTGTGGTGTTTGTTCCATTGATTGCTCCTAACAAACTGCAAGGAACCAGATCACCTGGCACATTATTTGATGGCAGATCTGGTTCTGAAAAGTTCGCAGATGAACTTGACTTAAACGTAAGTCTAGATGGTAATGTCATTTTTTTAAATACTGAAATTCTGCAAGTGCAAGATAAAGATTATTATCAATAGTTACTTTGAGTGTGCCTTTTTAAAACAGAATTTAATCTGGATCAAACCTGCCTTAGAAATATTGTCACTGACAGTAATATGAGCACTTACTTTTGTGAGCTCTTTCCTCAGTTTCCAATACTCAGCCATCCATTTGGCAGTATCTGTCTGGGTGCTGGTGTACTGCTTACTTAGTGAGGACACAAATTTTTGCTGCATTCCTTCCATGTCTGAATGAAGGGGATTTTACAAAAAAGAAAAAAAAAATTTGAACAAAATTATAAATTTTCCACTTAAATACAGTATATTCTTGTTGCAATTAAATATTGTTTACCTCTGCACATGTTTGCATTAAGGTATAGAAACGTTAGTGATCTAAATTTTTTGGTCCCTAGACAATGTGAAAACAAAGTTTGCCCATTGGAAACAAGAAAAATAGAAGTGCTTTGAATATGTGTCTTTAAACAATAAATATAAAAATAGAGACATAAAAAAAAAATATAAAATGACACATACCTTTTCTAAAATTTTCTCTGTACAATTTTCAAATAATTGCTTTGTGTCAAAATATTATTAAAAAAATTTCTTTAAAAGTCAATCCTAATCCCCAAGAGAGTCAAAATCAACCACTTTGTTTTGACATTGTTTTGTTGTATCACCATGACGTCATGATGTCATATATTGAATATGACATCATAACTTCAGGGTTACAGCCTGGTGTTTCTTGTTGTCTAAATGAGAACTTACAGTCAAGAGAACTGGATTTATGTTTGCAAAACACTGCAGACAAAACGAATGGTAGTTCCCAAAATTATTATACTGTAAAAAATGTGAAATATGCTATAATTGCACAGAAAGGTAATCAGGTTATCTAAATATGCATATAATTATGTTTATTAAATTTATTTTGTCAACCTCATTATTTTCTTTTGAATTGTGCTATTATTGGTTTTGTTCAGAAAGTTATTAATACATGCAAAAATGGAAAAATTGCTTACAGTAATGGTCTGTAAAGTGAAATTGTCACCTAATTATTCTCTCCGTTGTGGTGATATATAGGCTAGATGGGGAATTAGCAGGAAACAAACATTTAACTATTAACCTACACCAAACTAAATTCAAGTTCAAAGTTTCCTTCTGCTTGACATTGTTTCCCTCTTATGAATCAAGCTGAGGACTTTACAGAAGACACCTTGGTATCATATTTCTCTGTGTTGAGTGCTTCAGATATAGAAATCTGTTTCCCATGTTAAACGAGTCCTCTAATTTCTCAATAATGATTTGTCTACAAGTTGATTTATTAACATGTAAATGATTACTACATCTCTGTCCACACTCACACTCACTTTGAACCTTTGCAGTATAAATATGAAATAAATGTCTCTTTAGGTCTAGAGGCCTAGTTGAAGGTTATCCAAGTTGAATTATAAAATCTCTATTTCCTTTCAGACTATATATAAGTTACTGTTGCTAATTAGAGTCAATTAATCTAATATCTTGTCCCTAATAACATCAACATTTCAACTTCAAAATATGTTAATTACTGTAAATGGTCCTTTAATTAATTTACATAGACACATTCCTGTACCTGTTGTTTGCTCTACTACACAGTCCAGAGCTCACCCTGAAAAACAAAGGATTTATATCTAAAGGGTGGTTTGGGGTGAGTTGAGTGTGCTGCAAAGATTCTGCTTGAATGTTTTGGAGCACAGAATCAGAAAATTTCTTGAAATCTGGATTATGTATGAAAGTTTAGAAAAATTGGAAACAGTTAAATCTCACCAGTTGTCCTTACAGCATACAAATTTAATCTGTCTACCTCAAGTGCTTTTTTTATTTAATAATACTTACAAGTATTTACAAGTTTGTTATGGGTTGAGAATCTCTTCAGTTATTAACATGTTCATTCATACCAATACGTTTATTGTAAAACATATTTAATTTGCTTACCTCAAGTGTTTTTTGCACAGTCTTCCTAACAAACTTCTGAGGACAGATGGACAGTCTTGCTAATAAGCTTCTAGAACACACAGACTTGCTAACAAGCTTTTTGAAACTGGTGAAAAATCTTGTTTACAAACTTTTAGGGACAGATGGACAATCTTGCTAACAAGCTTCTTGGGACAGATGGACAGTCTTGCTAACAAGCTTCTAAGGACAGAAACGCAGACTTGCTGACAAGCTTCAGGGGACATATGGACAACTTTGTTAGCAAACTTCTAGGGACAGATGTAGTCTAGCTAACAAGCTTCTAGGGACAGATGTAGTCTAGCTAACAAGCTTCTGGAGACAGATTGACATTCTTGCTAACAAGCTTCTAGAGACAGATGCACAGCCTTGTTAACAGGCTTCTAGGACCAGATGCACAATCTTGCTAACAAACTTCTAGGGACAGATGGACAGATTTGCTAACAAGCTTCTAGGGACAGAGGCAGTCTTTTTAACAAACTTCAAGGGACAGATTGGACATTCTTGCTAATAAGCTTCTAGGGACAGATGTATAGTCTTGCTAACAAGCTTCTAGGGACAGATGCACAGTCTTGCTAACAAGCTTCTAGGGACAGATGGACAGTCTTGCCAACAAACTTCTAGGATCAGATTGATAATCTAGCTAACCAGCTTCAAGGGACAGAAGGACTTTTTTTACTAAGAAACTTCTAGGGACGGATGGACAGTCTTGGTAACAAGCTTCTAGGATCAAATGGATAGTCATAACATATGGATGGAGAGTACTAAATGGAGATTACCATTTATACCCATGTATAAATAGGATTCAACAAAATAGACCCAGATCTACCATCACTTACATGTGCTTGCAGATCCGGGTTGATGCAGTTTGTTAGGACTAACCAACAGAACAAACAACATAGACCATATTGCAATGGCATATCAGCGTTCATGTTGATTGTAGTTGGATACAACTTTTAAGTGAATAAATATGATATCCTGTTGCAAGCAGTGACTGCATAAAAATGTGTAACATATAAATATTTATCTAGAAGGTACATGTGGTCATTGAAAACTGCCAAATCTTTCTAATACTATATGTGACAGAAAACAACTAATATATTTGATAAAAGAGGCAGTGCTCTTTAAATTGTACCCTATTACCCATTCTTAATTAAATGAACTTATACACATGGATGTTATGTACACAAATATGGTAGTATTTACAAACTAAAGCATAAATAATTTGGTATAAGTACCCTAAAAGACCATAATGCAGTAAGATAAAAGATCGAATGACATGACATATCAAAAGACAGATAGACAAAATAGTAAAGCATGACAAAACACCAGCAAAATGTACAGATATCATCAGACAAGATTAAAAAAGGCAGGTATGCAGATAACAAAAGGGAAATAAACACAATGGGACAGATAGAAACAAATATAATATATTTACATGTATAGTAGTATATAAGTGTACAGGGTTCAAAATTGAAACAAAGACTTAGGGCAGGATGGACATGTAAACCTACTATCACACACATGCACATTAATGTCATAAAATTTGTCTTGCATCTCAATCTTTTCTAAATATTTTATAGATCTTAATTTGCCATGTTACTTAATTTTGAAACATCTGATAATCAGCAATTCATCAATTCATTCCTGTGTTAAATGAGAGAATTCCTCATGCATTGTGTAAAAAATATATTATTTTCTTTTTGGTTTAGAAACATGTGGAGTTAAAGGATGCAAATTTGTTTTATAATGTCCACTTGATTCGAAATATCTGTGATTATATAGAGTAAAAAGAAGTCCCCTGTGCCTTCATCTGCCTAGATCAGGAGAAGGCATTCGAAAGAGTTAACTACAAATTCATGTTGAAAACTTTAGAATCTTTCGGTTTCCATGCAAATTTCATCAAATGGATTTCAATATTTTACACTGATATATACTCATTTGTCATTGTAAACAACTCTATATCTAAACCTTTTCCTATTTCAAGTGGCGTGTATCAAGGGCATAGCCTTTCTCCACTCCTATATGTATTAGGAATTAAACCCTTTGCAGCTAAAATACAATCAGAAAAGGAAATCATTTTCTTCCAAATTCCTGGCACAACAAAGTCCTGTAAATTAGCTTTATTTGCAGATGACAGTACAGGCTTCTGTTGTACTGAAAACGTTTTTGAAAAATCTTTATTTTGGTCGCAATTATATTGCCAAGCTTTTAGAGCAAAATTTAATGTTTCAAATTCAAATGGACTTTTCATGGGGAAATGGAAAAGTTGAAATGGCCACCTCTTTAGGATATCATGGATTTAAAAATTAAAAAATATTGTTGGTGTTCTCTTTGGCAACAATCTTTCAAATGATGACCATTGGAAAATAATACACACAAAACTAGAAAAAAAATTAAATTTATGGAATGCCCAATATGAACCCCTTGTGAGGGCAATTTGTTACAATTCGTTTATGAAGGACAGTATTAATATTATTAACACTGAATGTAAGATAAGGGCATTAAGAATTCAATACATTCAGAAATTAATAAATGATGACTATCCAAACATGGCAAATGGAAATTTTTTCCTAGATAATAGATAGGGTTACAACTTAGACATCTCAATTCCAACTTAGCATTGAATAAATATATGCATACATAAATGTACTTTAAACATTCCCCAATATTACCAAAACTGCCTAGAAGTCTTAAAAGAATTCTTAGAACACAAACCTGATTTCTTATTCATTAACATTAAAACAAAAACTATTTATCAGTTAGATTTTACAAATTTTATTCTAGAGCCCAAGGTTAAAAAAGATATATAACCTAGATTTTCACTCAGTTTGGGAAATCTACACAACAATTCCATTGATCCCATTACTAAAAATGTTTGTTTTGAAACTATTCATGACATACTACCTGTTAATTATGTAAATATGTACCTAAAACGGATTTCAAAGTCCAAGCTATGCACACATTGCAGTAAATAGAAACCATCAACACTTTGTTTTGTGAATGTGAAGGAATACAACCAGTAAGGGAGCTTGCAATAAAATGGATCAAACACCTATCAAGAAATTCTTTTAACACATTTCACAACTTTCTTAAATTTGGCCTCCTCTCAAAAGAGGCATCATTCTTGGAGCCCGAGTTCTAGGTTCTTTGCTTCTTGATAGCAGCAGAATACAAATGTGTCATTTGGGTTAAATGCTGCTGGTCTTTCTTCAACCACAAACAAGTCATTAGTAACACTATATTGTCCACCTTCATATCCAGGTTAAAATATAGAATAACAATACATTTTCACAGACTAAATCTTGTTCAGTTTATTGACAAATGGTGTTTAGCTGGAATATTGTTCTCTAAACAACTCTGAGTCAGAAACAGATTTTAGTTTGTAACTAGCATCAATGTCCCCCACTTTACAACAATTTACCATTAAATACACTGTAAACAATAGTCTATACTCATTAAACCCCTATTAAAATAAGCGTTGACCCAGTAATGTCTGTCAAAACACATTATATTTATGTTTATAGTCACAACCATACTGTATGTGGAATGTGTATTTTATATGAGTTTAAGCACACTTCAATGTATGGTTTCATGTATTTGTAAACAGACATGATTATGAATATCTATGCCACAATCATCCATATACCTGTAGTTGTTTGACACATATATCAGGTACAAATAGCTATCATCTGCACATTTTTAAGCTCAAACTGTATAACATGTATGAATACCAGCTGTCAAACACATTATATACCCATCTACATGCACCATAATGATATGTGTTAAGTGTGCATTTTTCTCTTGTGTAAGCACATTATAAACACATGTATGTGTAGTATGCATATGTATTTATGTATATATATATGTGTGTGCATGTTTGTATATATATAGCTAGTGTGCATGTAGATAAGAACATCTGTATCAATTATATATTTTAACATGTACATACTAAATAAAGATTTTATGAAAAAAGAAAAAAAAAGATGTAAGACATCAGTGTCATTTTTATCATTAAATTTTGAGCATCATTGTTGAAAATATCCAATTCTAACTGATGTTGCCATTGTGTAAATTACAGAAACAACAAAAGAACATGCAACATTTTAGGTCAGTATATGGAAAGGTCATTAATATGTTGCAGATGTAGGAGGATATTTTCATTTTTTAACAGATGATTGCGATGTACATCAGATGGCCCTCCAGATGAATGATCTTAAACTTGAAACATTACAAATATTCCCTTATTTACTCTGCAGTTTTATTACTCTTAAATTTAGTGGTTGGCACATTGTTTCATCTAAGACAATGTTTTCATTCCTTTTTGGTCATTAGAGGCACTCGCCATCTTATTACTTTATCATTTCTGATAGAATTAAAATGTAAGTTTGGTCATTTTTAACTATTTTCTGTTCTTTTTGCAGAGATTTCACTATGATACACAAGGTTATTGGGAACATGCATGATGCAAAATCCATGAACACTTTATCACACTCTATAATACAATGATCTTATTGTCTTTTGACTGGGATGTAAAAGATGTACCCTATTTTTAATGCATGTAGCAAAAACACTTCAAGAGAATCAATTCACCAGAATACCCGGTGACTAATCCTTGATAAAGACACTAAAGCAACCCAATATTTTGGGGCCATAATTGTCAAGAATAAAATGTACTTGGGTGTTCTACTGTTACATGAACTATAGGAATAATTAATTGTCGTTTTACTGGTACAAACTGCTTTTTGCTAGTGACACATAAGGAGAACTTGTACAATGACACTTGTCTTGTCGATCCTCCATTGTGGTCTTATTAGATTTATCATGATCACAACCATTAACCTTTAGACCTCAGAATCTATAGACTCCTGCATTACCCTAAGTGAATCCAACCACAAACTTTGATCAAGGAATTTTAATCAGGAACAATAATTATTCTGCCAAGTCCATTTTTAATTCAGTTACAATGACCTTGCCTTTAACTTTTGAAATTAAAATCAATAGGCATCTTCCATACCTTAAATGCAGGTCCTCTACAAACCTTGAACATGGTCCATGGTCTATAACTAAACTTTTTATGCAAAAGTCATTTTCTTCATTCATTTGACTTTGACCTGTTGACACCCAATATGTAAGTCATCTACATACTTTGGTGAAGGCGAAAGTAAAAGACAAGGTGCAGTATACTATGGAATTCTTGTTCAATAATTGTTTTAACAATAAAGTATAAAAGCTTGCATAAAACAAAACGGGAAAAGACAGAAGAAACATTTGCAAATTTTATTCAAATTATGTATGTTTGTAGTCTATTTCATAATAAATATATATATATATATATATATCTAAACAGAACATTTACATAGGAATGGGACAAACATTTTTATCACAATTTAGCTATCAAATACGAATGTGTATAAATGCACTAAAATACAGAATCGAGTAAAACAGAGTATCACATTTCAAACATTTTCTGCATTCAATACATTAGATACATTAGATGATACAGTTATAATCTGCTAAACTGAAATACACCACTTACAGCTTGACAAATATGCTATGTCATGTGTGTGTTTTACAATATTCACAGTAGTTCTATTATTTTTTATAAGGCAAAGAAATACATCATTCATTTTTTCTGTTATGCATTTAATACCTGTTTGACATGAAACTTTGAACAGAAACAATTTAATAACAGATTAGTTTGCATGTGTGTGAGAGAGAGAGAGAGAGAGAGAGCAAGAGAGGGAGGATAGAAAGTACCAGTGCCTGTTTGAAAATGAGACTGGCCCAAACTTTTGTAGTCAAGAGCCAAGATACCCATGACACTGGGATTTTGCCACACATCTTTACTGTAAATGCAAACCAGATATAGTAACCTAATTATAAGCTTAAAAAATGCATTTATCTTGTTACGACTAAATTACAAAAGGAATAGCTCAACAAATAGCTGAAACAAATGTCAAATTTTTATGAAAATACGCCTATTCATTGACCTTCATATTTCACATACACATGATTACTATAAATGAATTTCAATTGCTTGACTGACATATGGTTGTACTTTAAACAGAATATATATGCTCTTTTCTCTTTTCCTGAAAACAAGAAAAAGTGCTTTATTTACTCATGTGTAATGAACACCCAAATATAAAAGCTTTGAGTAAGATATTTGATGCATTGGTGCTAGCAGGTTAGGGTTCATGCTTTTTGTTCTACTTCTGATTTCAAATGAACATTAAAGTGCTAGATCTGTTCAGCATTCTGAGAATCAAATGTTACTCCAGACACAGAAAACTGGCTTAAAATGTATAAATACAACCTTTTGATTGGTCAAAATTTTGTTTAGAAAAGATTTGGAGTCAAATAAAGTTCTATGATGGAGCAGCCTGTTACTGTTGTCTACTGTTTTTTACATGTTATGTTTTGTATGTGTTATATATGAGTGCATATGGTAAAATCATTCAGGTATCAATCAAAGGTTTGGGGACTTTCTTATATGGCAGGTCCAAATGCAGTTTGATAGGAGTAATCAGCAGAACAAACAACATTTACCCTAATCTGCCAACACATTATGGGATGGCAAATATGGATCTTTGTTGTTTGCAGTTGGACCTGCCATGTGTGTGTATGTGTGCATATATATATATATATATATATATATATATATATATATATATATATACACATACATACATTTATTGACATATATATTATATATTCAGTTACAGAGAGTATATACAGCTCTGTTCTTGTCATTGTTTTATTAATTATAATGTGACCGATAATTAGAGGTATATAAGTTGTCACCATTATATGTATACACTCAAGGATGGATACATTTTGAATGGTATCTCATACAAGCACAAATGAATGTTAAAAACTGTTGCATTTAAATCAAAAATAGATGTCTAACTTTGGTTTAGAAATCACAATATGTTATGGACAAAAGAAGGGTATTAGAGACAATGTAAATGACAAAACATTAATGTGATATAAAAAAGAAAACCAAAAGATCAATACACAAATATGTTATGGACAAAAGAAGGGTATTAGAGACAATGTAAATGACAAAACATCAATGTGATATAAAAAAGAAAACCAAAAGCCAGAAGACACAAAATGTGACATACTGTAGAACTGGCATGCTAATTATAGCACTGGTAAAAAGAAATGTCATCTATATATTTGTATTCTAATTTTAATATTTTTCAGATATTAATTCAATACTATGTTTACATCGGTCTTGTATCTTCTTCATCTGATGCTGGCTATCAGAAATGAGACAGTAGACATTAGATGTCATATCTTGAACTCTATACATGTAATAATACAGCTTTGATAAATCAGAATGCCACAATGCTTTACTGTAAGATCTACTGCAAACCATATGTGACCAAAAACTCCTCAATATACCCTGAAATGTACAATAAATGTACATCATTACAACATATCACTTCTTTTTATTTTCCTTTGGATGGCAGAATAAAAAGGTGAAAAAGACAACAGCAGTCAAGACATCCATTTTATGGCTATATGCTTCAAAATTGGCAACTGTAAACTAAGGCTAAAATCCTGGTATTTGTACTCCAAACTGTCTTGACAATTGTTTTAATTTTTCCTCAAAGATGATGTTTTTCTCCAAAGCCTGCTTATAATTAAATTTGAGATCTTCTATTTCTTCAAAGAACTCTGGGCCAAAGTTTGCAAGTTCTTTTTTCATCTGAAATAGAAAACGGAATAAATTAAGACACAGAGTGAAAAAGCCTGATCAAGATTGCATGCAAACATGCAAGATTAGGAACAGCTGGATAGAATAGTATCATTGCTAATTGTCTCAATTATATCAAGTTTCAATTTATCTAAACCAACACCACACCCTGCTGATATTATTTACAAATAACAACACTGATGTCCCCACAAACTTGGATCAACAAGGCTGTACAGTAAAAAGGATATATATATATATATATATATATATATATATATATATATATATATATATATATATATATATATATATTTTAATACAAATAATACTATCATATAGGTTAGAGACTTTTTAATTCATACTCTATGGAGATTCAAACCCAGGTCCGTGGGTAAATGGCACCCATCGCCTTGCCTGCACGCACCAGCCCATATTCTGTCACGACTAAGCACGCATCACCAAAAAATGGTGCTGAATTGGTGTTATATATTCGTAGAGTACGAATTAAAAATTCTCTAACCTGTATGATAGTATTATTTGTATTAAAATATTAATTCTGCCTACTATTATCAAACATTCTTCTATAGAATCCAGGGATAGCACTTTCCTTTCTGTCAGGTGTATATTTATAATTATATATATATATATATATATATATAAAATACAGTTTGCCCATGTAAGAAATGCCATGTGGGATACATTAATCATGCATGAGTATACTCAGTGTCATTGTAGATGATGTCATTATGCATATGATGTCATAAATGTCTGCAAAGTTTATTGCAGTTTTTTGTATTCACAAAATTGTATCCCAAGACAATCGACCATTTCCATGAAAACCACAACATTATATCCCCATGAATATTTCTGATTTTGCAGGATAATTTCAAAAACAAAACCAAAAAATAAGAAGAAAATAAAAAGAAAGAAAAAACTGTTGATATTGTTAGTGATAGGAAACATTCTTACTCTTTCATTATCAAGTCTGAATTTATCCTTATCTAGTTCTGTTGATTTCAGTGCCATTCGAAGTTCTATATTTTCTGTCATCACCTTGTCGTAGTTGCTGGCCTTGGTGAGCATGTCATCTCCAAACTGAGAAAAATGAAGACATGATAAGGAACGTCTCCATGTCTAAACAATTCTCGAATATGGCTTTTACTTTAAAACTTGCATTTGTAAATTTCAATATTTTAACTCTTGTACCTGAGGTAAGAAGGAGAAAATGTGAAATGGCTTATGACAAAAGTTGCAGCCTTGGATTCACATTATAACAGTATTTCATACAAGTTTATTTTGTTAAATTGTGACTTAAAACTTAACCCTATAATTGCAAATGACAATTCATTAATTGGCTAAGTAAGGGTAAGAAAATGAATAAACCCTTAGGAGCTAAAAGATTTAGTTAAAGTTGACTCATCTATATAAAATGTCTAAAAGATTTAGTTAAAGTTGACTCATCTGTATAAAATGTCTAAAAGATTTAGTTAAAGCTGACTCGCCTGTAAAAAATGACTAAATTTCAGCATATGCTCAAATAAAATTTTGTTTCAGTCCAAAACTTTTAAAAGTCGGATTTAAATCCAGTCTGTTGATGTCAGGATTAAATGTGATAAACCTGTTATCATGCACAAGCTGAATGTGATATTATTGTTTTGGTTTTCAAGTTATAAGATCTGAAAATATGAGCTGAGAACATCCACAACAATGAAGCAGGGCCTGTCTGCTTGACTTATTTATTGTACCACCACCAGTGTTGCCCATATCTATTTATGAATCCTTTCATTTTGTATATTACAAAGTTTGTTTCCTTATAATAACTTCTCAAGGACTTCACAAATTGCAACAGAATTCTGTATGGAACTTAACACTACATAAATCTGGAGTGAGTTTGTTTTTAACCTTTTTCCATCAAAATGTTACTAAGTTATGGACCTTGTTTGACTTTGCATACTGAACCATAGTTTCTTCAATTATACAGTTGGCAGGGACATCTCTGGATGCATTTCTGGTTTACTGGTGGAATTTGCATGCACAATGGGCACCTACCCCAGGAAAACTCAACTTTGTAATAAAGATCACTTCACACGACTTATGAAACCAACAGTCAACTATAAATATATTCATGGAATATAAATGTCCTGTCACAAGTGATCTAAATGCAACACTTCTCAGACATGTGGATGAACAGATTAATAATGGTAGCACTATGTGCCCTTTACACTTTTGTGAAAAGCATACAAAGAATAATCATCCTTTAATTGCTAAAGGTGCATCAACTTAATCTTCATTATTATAAATAAACAACACAAATAAAAAACTCACTAGATCTGTTCCTGAAGCACTTTGTTGCCTTGCCATCCTCAGTTCATGTATCCATTCTTTTTTCTCCTTCTCAAGCTGATCAATCCGCACTCTGTAATGCAAAGTAAATAATATAGCTGGGGCATTTCCATGGTTACAAAGTGATTAACATAAAGCAGTATCATCTATAGCATAAACACTACCACCACAACAATGATCAAAAACATTAACTGTGTGAAATATCGTCACAGTGCAGAATAAAATCTGTTACAGTGCAGAATAAAATCTGTTAAAACTGACTGGTCAGTTATAAGTTCACATGATGCCATACATCCCATGTCATACAATGTCTACAAGACTTTGTGCAGGTTACATGATGTTACAGATAGGTAACCTGCATCACCATTACAATGGACCTTATCAGAAATCGATAAACCTTCAAGGGTGAAATAAAATGGAAGACAAATATTCTCCACTTTGCTTTTACATTGAAAATGATGGTCAGCTGGAAACAGTGATAAAAATTGTTTTTTTAGTATACAGTAAAAAAGCAGTATCCAATCAGTAAGACAACACAAAAACTATCACTTGTTTTTTCAAATGAATCCTGAAAAGTAATGCTGATATTGTATTTATTTCAGCAGAAAGAGAGAGAGACAGCCATTTGATCTTCCCTATGGCAAATGAATAAAGTAGAGAAGAAGTGCCTATATATTTTTATGCAATTCTTCATATTTGCATTTTTGGATCTTTACTTTGCATCAGCATCATATAACCAGTGTTGTGCTGAAGTACGGTTCAACGCTAAAACTACTATCGAACCAGTGTTGTTATTCATCCTTCATTTAAGCCAAACTCGAATAAATTCAAATCAAATCCATCATACAGAAACAGAATGACACCATGTGAGAAAAGATGTTAAAAGGTTTGAAGAGAAATTTAAATATCAGAGCAAACCATGTGTAGCTAACTACCAATACAAACCTGGCTTTCTGATAATCCCTCATCACTTCTGAATCAGTCAAGGATGAACCCTCTGGGAATCGCTCCAGTATAGAAATCTGAGATTAAAATTTAAACTGTGGCTACATTTTTTAACAGATGAAGTTCACTAAATATGCTAAAACTACAGAAATGACAATATACAAGAATCTTAACTCTGCATGTACCTACTCTGACCCAATGAAGTCAGATTACTCTATATGTACCTACTCTGGCCCAATGAAGTCAGATTACTCTATATGTACCTACTCTGACCCAATGAAGTCAGATTACTCTATATGTACCTACTCTGGCCCAATGAAGTCAGATTACTCTATATGTACCTACTCTGACCCAATGAAGTCAGATTATTCTATATGTACCTACTCTGACCCAATGAAGTCAGATTACTCTATATGTACCTACTCTGACCCAATGAAGTCAGATTACTCTATATGTACCTACTCTGGCCCATTGAAGTCAGATTACTTTATATGTACCTACTCTGACCCAATGAAGTCAGATTACTCTATATGTACCTACTCTGACCCAATGAAGTCAGATTACTCTATATGTACCTACTCTGACCCAATGAAGTCAGATTACTCTATATGTACCTACTCTGACCCAATGAAGTCAGATTACTCTATATGTACCTACTCTGACCCACTGAAGTCAGATTACTATATATGTACCTACTCTGACACACAGAAGTCAGATTACTCTATATCAGGGGTCTCAAACTCAAACCACCCTGAGGGCCACATGAGGGCATTTTCGATGGCCCAAGGGCCACACCAATTATTTTGTCGGCCACAGGATATGGCTTGGCGGGCTGCGTGTTTGAGACCCCTGCTCTCTATGTACCTACTCTGAAGCACAGAGGTCAGATTACTTTATATGTACCTACTCTGACACACAGAAGTCAGAAAACTATATGTACCTACTTTGAAGCACAGAATCAGACTACCCTCTATGTACCTACTCTGAAGCACACAAGTCAGATTACTCTATATGTACCTACTCTGAAGCACACAAGTCAGATTACTCTATATGTACCTACTCTGACACACAGAAGTCAGAAAACTATATGTACCTACTCTGAAGCACACAAGTCAGATTACTCAATATGTACCTACTCTGAAGCACAGAATCAGATTACTCAATATGTACCTACTCTGAAGCACAGAATCAGATTACTCAATATGTACCTACTCTGAAGCAAAGAAATCAGACTACAAGATAATATGAATATCAAAATAACACAGATATCCAAGTAGGGTATACAAGTTACAACTACAGTCCAGTATTATTATCCACCATCAGTTTATATTTCTAGTTTTTGATCAACACAGCAAAATTTTAAACATTTCTTAAAAGTCATTCATAAATTGAATCTGTTTATCCAACAAACACTTTATATCCAAATTTTATGAGGTAATGATTTATGTTGCATATGAGATATGTTTACTGTTTCATAAAACTTCATATTTACTGAAAAAAAGTATATAACAATGTTTCTCTTATGCATTACCTTTTAAAAATGTAATTAAATTTGTTTAGGTTTATTTAATGCAAAGTGAAAATTTACGATACATAGTATTGTGAATTTAAATCCCAAATAATCCTAAATGCCAATCACAAGTCCAAAAATATAGAATATTTCAAATTCCAACAGTCTTGAGCATCCTGATGTACCACAATACCACAATGATACAATTCAGAAAGTCTTTGAATGAGTTCCCCATAATCCCAGAGTGTAGTGTATTAATTCAAAATGTCAAAAAGGACTTTGTAATTCCAATGAATAATTTAAATAAATAATTCCTCTCAGATTATCTGAACACAACTGTAAATAGACTTATCTTAAAACAGGAATGAATTTTTTTGTTTACAAAGTCATCTTTATATACATCCCCACTAGACCTATGATGCAACAGAATGTTCTGTAAAACTAATCATTTCCATGGAAAATTCCCCTAAACACTGAACTCAAATTCTAGTAAACATATTGTTTACCACCAGTCATGACAAAAGTCAGATATGCAAAAACTTTATCCACAACCTATATATACACACACACACACACACACACACACACACATCACATTAAGTACATTTAACCAGTCAAAAGCTCAGTTCTCATATTGATCATGTAATAACGATATTATGACAAAATTCCCAATCAATGATTTTTATTGCACTGGCACAAGGCAACAAGATATTTGAAATTCCTTTATGCTGCATGGTCATAACATCAGTTAATTTAAATTATGATATATCATTAAGTTCTTACTGTCAAGCACAAATTAAATTTGCAATTTGTTCTTCAAATCATGTAATAAAACAGACCTTTGTTTTGATGAATATTAAGTTTTTTTAACCAGTAAACCTATCACACTCACCTCTGCTTTCTCTCTGTCATTATAAGCTTTACTAGTTCATAAAACTTCATATTCAACAATGGTCTATACTTATGCATTATTAAACAATTTTGGTGAGAGGTTGTTTTTCATTGGAAGGCACAACATCATGGGGTATGTGATATATTTCTACATGCTGTTCATTCTTCATCTCACAAGATCAGGATATTACCGACTTTTACGTAACATCATATTATGGTGTTCTTTGTGTTGTGCACTGAAATGACATTTTGTACGATCTGTCCACCTCACATTGGTCAATATCAGGTTTACAACTTCTGCTACTACTCATATTGTTGGCAAGGTCAAAGGTTATGTTTATATCTATCATGTGCATTAAGGTGTTCAAAGAGTTTTGTACAACCTTAAACAGCTGCATGTAATGCATGAAAACAAAAATATCAAACTGATGTGTAAATAGGAAAAAAAACTATGTGAATGTTTCTAACTGATTCTTAGACAAACTGTATTATACTCATTATTTACCTTGTTTTGTAGTTCATCCTTCTCATGTATCAACTTCTGTTCTCTTTCTGCTGCCTCTTTCAACAAGATCTTTGTGTCAGACAAGAGCTTGTTCTGAAAACAAAATCAAGGATATTCCTAACATTTCAAATGTTGTTCATGCATATACAATGACAAATTTGAAAATATATAAAAAATACATTATGAAGCCCCCAACTGCACAAAAGTTCCAGCACACAAGATCAAGAAGTTGGAAAAAGAATTTTTGAAGGCTAAGGAAGATAAATCATATTCATTACCTAAAAGATATTATGCAGCTGGGGCAGATCATGGAGGGAGGTCAGAAGGTTAAGTTTAGACCCCCTTCCAGTTAAATAGTATATAGATAGGGAGGTCAGAAGGTTAAGTTTAGACCCCCTTCCAGTTAAATAGTATATAGATAGGGAGGTCAGAAGGTTAAGTTTAGACCCCCTTCCAGTTAAATAGTATATAGATATCAGCACCAAAAAAAGCTAAGGAAGATAAATCATATTCATTACCTAAAAGATATTATGCAGCTGGGGCAGATCATGGAGGGAGGTCAGAAGGTTAAGTTTAGACCCCCTTCCAGTTAAATAGTATATAGATAGGGAGGTCAGAAGGTTAAGTTTAGACCCCCTTCCAGTTAAATAGTATATAGATAGGGAGGTCAGAAGGTTAAGTTTAGACCCCCTTCCAGTTAAATAGTATATAGATATCAGCACCAAAAAAAGCCTGGAGAAAACTGGCCATTTTAAGCAAAGTGAACATCCAATTTCCAAGATGAATCAATGTTAAAACAATCCTGCATCAACCTCTGTATGAGTGCCCATTCTGCATAAAATTTTTTTAACTGTAATTAATTATTTACTTGTTAGACAAGATGGGAAACAAATGAAAACTACTAAAATTCTATAAACTTTATATGAAATAATCACCAAATTATTATTCTGTTTTATACATGATGAAGTATGCAGTTTAATAAAATAAACTAAAACATTTTATGATCTCATCTTAACTGACACAAAGTGATATTACTTATATATCATATTTACAAATTACAGTTTTGGTATTTTTGGATGTGACCACATAATCCAGTACAAACACTATAACTTGTTTATTATATAATATTATTTGTTAAATGATACACTGTATTTAAATTGCTTTTAAAAGATTAAAGTGAATTCAAATCTTGATTTCCTTATTCTTATAACTTAAGTATGCATGATATGATGTGATTTTACTTGCTGTTTGGATATTATAATTGTATTTATTTGGTATGATTAGGAACACATATCACCCAATATGTTTGTTGCTATGTAAGAAGTGTCACAGCAGGTGGCACCATTTTATGTAGTAAGAAACTTAATGGGTCCTATGTGTGCTTTAATAGTACCATACAGTAGAACTTTGATTATCTGTCACCCTATTAACTGTAAGTCTGTGTTAACCGTCAGGGCATTGTATGTCAAAATATTAAAAACAGGTACATGTACATATGTAGATATTATGATTTTTTGATGACCCAGACTATTATATAATATTTTTAATGTACATATTTTATTATCCGTCTATTCTCATATCCGTCATGGTCTTAGTCCTGCACCCTGACAGATAATCGAAGTTCTACTGTACTAGGTAAATTTATATAGAAAATGTACTGGATTATCCCATATAAAGTATTTGTATGAACTCATATAAGGGTCTATATAAAAGACAGAGGGTCCATCCAAGACATACTTCTGTCAATTATTCACCTGCACCAATTCTGAAACCACTAAACATTCTTTGAGTCTTTAAATGTACAAAGAATGTTCCTTTAATACTTATTTTTACACACTACATGAGTAAATACCTTTTTATCATTTATTTTAGTAGGTCTCAAGTTTCATGGTTTTGTAAAAATAAAAAAAGATATTTTCATGGGTACTTAAATTCATGAATTTGCCTGTCCAAGTTTGCATATTTGTAGGTATTTAATTTCATGGATTATCCTCTAAAAATACCCAAAATAAATAATACAAAAGGATAAATCTATGATGACAACAAATGATGGTTACTTCAATGGTTAAAACAATACTACCATATGTATGATCACTAATCAAACAGCTGTTAAGATAAATCACTCAACATGTAAGGGAGCCAACAGATAGCCAACAACACTAAGCTAATCAGTTATTTAAGTGCATGTGAATGATCTCTTCTATAAAACACACTCCATAAAGCTACCACATAAATAATTTTCTGATGACCATGGCATTAATGTAGTGGTTGAAGAGTGGTAAAAATTCAACTTCGATCCCTGTTGATTTGGACAATGTTGTTTATTTCATTTGTGAACCAAACATGAGACCAACTGCCCCTTGCTCCATGCAATTAGCAAGCAGTGTCAACATTTTTTGTCATTAAAGCCCATCAAAGTGTAAAGATGTTAACTATATTGAAAAACAATGCAATCATTCCTTTGTTTGAGCCTGTCTAATGTATTAACTAATTTCAACTACCAAACTTTACTTAATCCTTGTCAATCAAGCCAATTCATGCTGAATGAATAATTGTGGTTCATGCAAAAATGTGTGAAAGATCAGACCTAATTATCTGTGCCTTTGAGAATGCTGGACTTGTTTAATTCATTAATTTCAAGATTATTTACCTAAACAATATCTGTGTGTACCAGCCAACATGTTTGATGCAATTTTAATTCAGTGGTTTTGTCTGAAAATCAGTGAAGTGTGAGCTTCATACTCTGTGGTAATTAGTGTACGTAAACAGTGTTTCATTAGTAATTGTGCTTCAAGTAGTATTACTATTGTTTTAAAGTCATGTTGTTCATTGGGATTAAGCATACATGAATAAAATGAGACAAGCTTTTACAAGGATTTAAAGTTTTGGACAATAATTTCACCTGAATGAAGAATCAATCTGAATAAGTGTTAAATCTAATTTTCACTTAGAGTGTCATTTCTTATTCTGTCATTTTCAGTAATAACAGTGTTTGAATATGATATAAATTTTCTTGTTTTTCTCTAGCCTTACTTATCACCAATTCCAGCTACCTTCTCTCTAGTCGACCTTCTGGACCTGTTTGCAAATTTCTTCCGTGACAAAGTACAAACCATCAGAGATAAACTTCACAACACAATTTCATTTGATTCGTCGTCACCATACAGTTGCGATACAGAATTTCAGTGGCAACCATTAGCAGCATTTGAACCTGTCTCCATGGATTTAGTACATACAATCGTGATGAAGAGTGCACCAAAGTCATGT
>JAECUM010006931.1:0-97157 GCA_016617855.1 Megalonaias nervosa
TGTTAAAAATAGGAGTTGGTAAGAGTTAAAAATAAAAGTTGGTAAGAAATAAATTTCAAAATAAGTATCCATTATTCTGTTTTAGGACTGTTTAACTGTTGGCTATTTTGTCACCACTGACAGGGCAATAAATGTTGATACTTTGTCATTGTGTTTCAGGCAGACAAGGCAATAAATGTTTGGTATTTTGTCATTGTGTTTCAGGCAGACAAGGCAATAAATGTTGATATTTTGTCATTGTGTTTCAGGCAGACAAGGCAATAAATGTTTGGTATTTTGTCATTGTTTTTCAGGCAGAAAAAGAGCATGAAGATCAGCTTGGAGAGAGCAGGTCAGACTAAAGAAGTAGATGAAAGGAGTCTCTTCCATGGCACAGACTCCATGGATACTGTGCAAGGAATCTGCACCAACAGTTTTGACTTCCGTGTTTGTGGCAAACATGGTGCAAAATATGGGAAGGGGGCTTATTTTGCTTGAGATGCCAAGTACAGTCACTGCTATACAAATAATTCCAGTAATACAGCTGATAGGTACATGTTCTATGCTAGGGTCTTGGTAGGGGAGTATACTATTGGTTCTTCCACCTATACACGTCCCCCCGAAAAACCAGGAGGCACAGCACACCAACTGTTTGACTCGTGCGTCGACACTGTTGACAACCCTTCCATATTTGTGGTATTTGATTTGAAGCAATGCTATCCAGAATATCTAATCTGCTACAAAAAGCTGGAAGAACTATCCATAAAGGAGGCACCCTTGGTCAGACCAAGCCAAAATAACACACCTTCTATGGTAGAACAAATTAAGTCTTTATCATTACTGGATCAATCTATCAAACCTACATCAAATATCCACACATGTTCATCATCAGTAGAGAAGGACAATGTCTTGGTTATGTTTGATCCATTTTACAGCCTTGAAAAGCTTAAAGAGTTTCCCATAGAGGAGGCATTCATAGTCAAGCCAAACAAAAACGCCAGAACCAGGATCAAGCCTCCACCTTTGCAGGATCAGTCTACTCCATCAGCATCAAGTATGCACAGGAGTTCATCACCTGTGGAGACACACACAGCCAGTGGTCTCTCAGATTCGTATTACAGCCCTAAACCTCCTAAGAGTGTGTCCACCTTGATAAACAGTTTCAACAACATCACTATCAGCTCAAGCCCTTCACATCTACCTTTGACCGACCCTCCTCCACAATCCTCTCGAAGGTCATCTGGTGCATCTATCAGCCAGGCAGTATACCAGAGAGATGGCCTTTATGAAGGTGACACTGAGGAAATACTTAATCCGGCAAGGTAGTCTATCAGAGTTGTTGTATATAAAGCAGTAAAGTTAATATGGCCCTGTTGTTTTCTTGCATTGTAGACTTTGGTTTGAAAATGTTTCAGTATAATACATTGCTCAGTCTTTGGTGATATTCTGACAGTTACAATAGCAGGTACTCTATATTCATGTCTAGAAGTCAGGTCAAACTGCAAACAACAAAGATCCTGATATGCCATAGCATGATGTGCCTGCAGATTAGCATCTATGTTGTTTGTTCTGATGATTACTCATAACAATCTGCACAGACCCAAATCTGCCAGCACATTATGAGACAGCAGATCTGGATCTGTGCAGTTTACAATTGGACTCTTCTTATAAGTGAGTGTATATGGTATTAATTGCTACAGTTCTAAATTAATGTTAGATTTATCATGTTAGATTGAAGCTTTAAAATAGCAACATGCCTTGGATTTTGTAATTACAATTTGATCTGACACTGTAAGAAAAAGACAGGTAAACATTTTGACAAATGACATCCATAGGCAAAGGAAATAAAGTCACATATGCAGTCCTATTATCAGGCGCTGAAAGATAAGGGTCCATGTGTTTTGTTGGACTTATCACACCTAACAAACTACATGGACCCAAATCTGCTATCTGATTATGCAACAGCAGATCTGGGTCTGTGCAGTTTACATATGACTTGTATATGAGTTTATAAGGTAGTTGGTTTATTTAAGGCCAGTAAAATTTAATCCTTAATTTAATATTTCACAGAATTTGTTTGAATATTTATTTTGGTATGTAGTGTGAATAACCCATCAATAAAGTGACATGCACCTTGTGCATTACTGAGTGTGAACTTGATTCCCTATCCAAACCATTTGCTAAACCTTAGTTACTCAGTGTGTACCTGACCCATTTTGCAAACAATTTGCTAAACCGTGGTTACTTAGTGTGAGCTTGACTCCATTTGCAAACCATTTACTATACCTTGGTTTCTCAGTGTGAGCTTGACTCACTTTACAAACCATTTGCTATACCTTGGTTTCTCAGTGTGAGCTTGACTCACTTTACAAACCATTTGCTATACCTTGGTTTCTCAGTGTGAGCTTGACTCACTTTGCAAACCATTTGCTATACCTTGGTTTCTCAGTGTGAGCTTGACTCACTTTGCAAACCATTTGCTATAACTTAGTCTTATTTTGTATGCATTCATCTGTACATCTTTCTTTATCAACATTCAAAACCACTTACTAGATTTTGATCTTTGGTTCTGTGTTCTTCATGTTGGCAGTTTTACTTTCATCGATTTGTAGCTCCATCATGTATTGTAAGCCACTTTCTGATTGGCTTGTGCATGAGGTGTGTCGAGCTCAGGATGAGTATAAAAGTTGCACCAGTGATCCGGTCTGAACTTTTTTGCTAAAGGCATGTCTATCTCTGCACGAGCAAAGGCCCATAAGTATAGGACATATTTTTTTCCTAATTTTTAGGTCTTAACACAAAATGGGGTGTGGGCTTCAACTTTCTTCCTTTGAATTCTAGTTAGGGAACAGCTTTAATTTTATGGTTAGATGATTATAAACCATTTTTCTCTATGTCCCATGCATATCTAAATTTCAAACTTGAGATGGTTTTGGGGCCTTGGATTGCAATATTATTTATGGAGCAATACATCGGCAATGTTTCTCATATTTTTTATGATATTTATGCTCAGAGTTGATTCTAAACTATAATGTTACATTTTAGGACGTACAATAACACTTTGTTTTGTTTCTGCAATTTATACACTCAAATAGTAAACTTGATTAGCTGTTCTGATTTGACCCCATTGTTTGGAGTTGTCCAGTTCTAAACTAAGGACTGATCTGGTGGCCTAAGTGGTTAAAGTGTCTGCCTTGGATTTGGGAGGTTGCAGGTTCTAGCCCTTTCCGAGTTGTACCAAAGACTTATAAACACTTTACTAGCAGTTGCCTCACTTGGTGCTCAGCATTAAGAGTGAGTGTTAGGACTGGATGATCTGGTGTCAGGAAAATGTGACTGGGTGGGACAGGAAGCAGTGTGGATACTTTTATTGGAAGCAGAGCTGTGTCGGTGTTTATTGATATAGCAGTGTGGATACTTTTATTGGAAACAGAGCTGTGATGGTGTTTTTTGCTATATGGCAGTGTATACTTTTTGTTGGAAACAGAGCTGTGATCATGTTTATTGCTATAGCAGTGTGGATTTTTTTTATTAGAAATAGAGCTGTGATGGTGTTTATTGCTGTGGCAGTGGATACTTTTTATTGGAAACAGAGCTGTGATCATGTTTATTGCTATAGCAGTGTGGATTTTTTTTATTAGAAGTAGAGCTGTGATGGTGTTTATTGCTGTGGCAGACATGTTTATTGCCATAATGGTGTTTATTGCTTTAGCAGTGTGGATGATTTTTTTGGAAACAGAGCCATAATGGTGTTTATTGCTGTAGCAATGTTGAGACAGCATAACGTGAACATTCTGTTGAATGCTAGAGTAGTATTAGTAGTAATGGAATCACTCAGGCATGACACAATATACCTTGATCTTTTTTGTTGGAATCACTCAGGCATGACACAATATACCTTGATCTTTTTTGTTGGAATCACTCAGGCATGACACAATATACCTTGATCTTTTTTGTTGGAATCACTCAGGCATGACACAGTATACCTTGATCTTCTTTGTTGGAATCACTCAGGCATGACACTGTATACCTTGATCTTTTTTGTTGGTGTAAAGCTAGGATTAGAGTCTTAAAAGATTCTCAAAGAGTGCTTGAGATAGTCTGACATATGTAGCTTTGCTATCCTGTGCATGCTTTGTCAGAAAGGTTCTTTGAAATTACCAAATTTTATAATTGTGAAAAATTTAAGTAAAAGAAAAAGAACAAGATTTCAGTACATGACTATGAAATGTCCAACAGAAGTACACATACACACACACACCATTATAAGGTGATAGTTGGACTTAATGAGTCAACATGCTCAATCAATATTGGCTAATTTTAATGAAAAATAAAGAATAACATAAAGTTAGGAGTGGGTCAAACATTTATGTTCATCTAACCACAATTACATGGCTTTATTCAATGTATATTTTCTTGAAAGACCGTTTATAAGGGCACAAAATATGAATATTTTTAATATCAATTAGGCAATAATTGCTTTTGCAATGATTCCAGGTAATTCCAAAAACTAAAATTTTAACTTGCTCCTTATGTTATATAATATTTTGTGGACAAAAAATAAAATAATAATTTTTTTCAATGTTTAAAAAATAATGTGCACAAAAAGTAATTGCAAATTTTGGGAAGTGAAACTGCACAAAAAAATAAAAGACCCAACATTCTTCAGATTTTTCTATATGGAATTCACATCTTCAGGATTGTTGATATGGAATTCACATGCATCCAACAAAACTGCACTAAACTAAATGCATCATGCACTTAAATGTACTAATGGAATTTGTATATGTGTGCACTGCATTTTACAACTTGACAAATTTTACTGATGAACTCTGTGCATGAAAAACATCACATAAATTGTGGTAGAATTTTTAGTAACACCTGTTACTTGGCATCTCTATGTCAAGATGGATGTGAGTATAAATTACAATTATGGAAAAGGTCTGTTGCATCTACAATTGCCTGATTGTTTCAGGCATATGTTATTGGAACATATTCCAAAGGAATCAACTGTGCAGTTTAACATAGATTAATAACTAGATAGAAGCAATTTAATTCTTGTGTCAGTATTTATCAGAAGAAAAAAAGGATACTTCACCCATTGGCAGTAGATTTCTTGCTTCAGGTTTTAGGTGAACATTTCTCCTTGTCATTATTACTGATGATTCTGGACAGACATAAACATCATGATAACGAAACTCAAAAGAAATCTATGGAGCCGTTACATGAGCTTTTTACATCTGAATGTATGTTATATATATATATATATATATATATAGAGAGAGAGAGAGAGAGAGAGAGAGAAACAGCCTGTTAGAATGGGATACTCTTATATAAAGCAGCTTGAGTTTGCAGCGTATCATGTGCATTTTGTCAGTTCGCATTTTTACCATTTTAGATCTGAGAGACACAAACTCATTTCTGGAGTACCAGACAGTGCTCCACGGATCAGAAAAACAGACTTACCTACAGATCCTCCATCAAAACTGTTCCTACCATCAAATCCTAGAGCAAGCATAAAGCCACAGGAGGATAATAAACTTCCACTGCCTCCTAGACCCTGGGAGAAGAGTAGGAAGACCATGGACTTGGACGATTAGTGAAACGGACGAGGTTTAGATGGTTTGGAAGCTGGTGAAGAGCAAAATAAATGTTCAACTTCTGATCAGAAAAGTTCAGATAATGCTGAATGCAACACCCCTACCGCACCAAAAAAAATCATCATAAAAAGCACTAGGGTGGATCACAACAGTGATTAAGAACTCCTTCATTTATTAAGTGATATGCTGAAAGAGCTTCATAGACATTTTGTTGTACTTCTACATACTGCTGCTTGTGAATGGACAAAGCACAAAGTGAATGGAATGATTTGAAATTATATGTATAGCTGTCAATACTGACCAGTTTATGCAACTGTAGTTCAGCTGTACATGTAATTTTTATATTCATAATGATAATAAAAATTACAATTGAAATTAAATCATGATTGTAAAAAAAATTAATTATACTGCATATACTGTACTCAATTATGAGTGAAATCCAGCTGCAAATAACATATACCTTCTAGCAGATTAGGGTCTATGTTGTTTGTTCTGTTGACTACTCCTAATAAACTTCACAGACCCTGATCAGCTGGCACATTATGAGATAATAAGTCTCAGTCTGTGCAGTATGGAGTTGGACTTGATATATAAAGTTACTTAAGAGAATGATCATTGATTTTTCTACTTTTAAAAGTTATTTGTACATTGGAATAGGTATCAATGCAAAATATTTTTTTTTTTAAATTACAGAAAAGATAGTAGTTTATTGTTCCTAACACTTTGAGCCCCACATCATTATGAAGGAGAATAACACTTTTTGAACATATATATTGCTTTTGTTTGTAGTATTGCTGAATATTTGCTTGATGTATTAAAACACTTGATTTATTTATCCGTAAAGCATAGGAGCACAGGTTTCAAAATTTGTAAAAATTATATGGTTGTTGTTTTGTGGCTTTAACACCATTTTTCAGTATATGATAGACCGCCAGTATATTTGGTGGAGGAAAATACCAGGAAAACCCAGGAGGAAACACAGACCCACAAGAACCTGCTGGAAAGCCTTCTTGCATGTATGTTGCCTGAGCCAAGACTCAAGCCTACACAGGCAGAGGTGAGATGTTAGTGATCTTGATTTATAAGCGAGAATATTCAGTAGATACCCTCCCTATGCACCATTAAACTAGGCTAAGGGAGACAACTGTACATGGATGAATCTGGTATCTGCAAAGTTTATGTTGCTTGGATTTTAGTGGGGATTTTTTGCATGCAGAGCAAGTGTTTTGTAAATTTCTTTCCATGTTTATAACATATTTTTTCCCTCTGGCCTATCAGACTTGTTATTAAATTAGGCTTCTGATTTTGTAGTGTATTTCATATTATATATACATGTGTGTGTGTGTGTATGTGTGTGTGTGTGTGTGTGTGTGTATTTTTATACTTAACAACTATTTAATCTGTAGAATATTATATGAGTATAACATTGACATGGGTAATTGACACCTTAGAAAATAAGAGAATATTCCACATACTCATTAGCAGAACTGTTTCTTTATACCAGTTTTGTTGTTTGAGACGGTATCCTAGTAAGTGACACACAACCTTTCAAGTATCTGGTGAAATGCTCACTTAAGTTTTAGGACATTATGGAGACTAAATAATACTGTAATACTGTAAATAATGTGATTTATATTATTTCTTTAAATTTTAAATTTTCCTTTGTTTCTGATTTTTTAAATTTGTGTTTAATTTTTGTTACTGGTAAATTATAAAGTTTATCATTATTTATTGTTGTAAGGTTTGATATGCCTGATATATAATCACGCTGCACAATTATTAAAAATCAAACCCAACTTCTGTCAGCACATTGTTGAAGCTTTTTGAAATGCTCTCCCCACCTTCAAAAAAAAAAAAAATAAACCTCGATATGGAGGAGAATTTTTTCTAGAGTTTCCATTAGTCCCCATTATTTCAATCATTTCTAGAGTTTCCATTCCTCCCCATTATTTGAATCATTTCTTTGAAATGGTTTGAAATGGAATGGAACCAACGTACTATATTATATGTGGTTTGTTCAGAGAGTAAATTACACAGGAATAATTACAGGATGGAAAATCAGGAACCTGCCCTATGTAAGAGCTGGCTTTATGATGTGAGATGGCTATTATTCTGATTTGTGTAATTCATGCACTTTGTGATTATTGCATTTGCATAATGTTATTTTTTAACATATATTTTGTAATCTCTTCTCACATTCTTATCTGAAATAAAGGCTGATTTTCCAGCATAATGATATCCACACATGCGGATGCACATTTCACTAGTGATTAACAGCCATTCCTGTGGCCATAATATTAATTATACCACAGATGTAGTCCAGCTCAGGATATACAGTTTATATATGGAGATCTTTGAAATAATAATGCAATATACAGTGAAATATAGTTTGAATATATTTTTGTTTTTGTTTTGTTTTGCATTTTATATAGACTGAGTGTTTGATAAATATCTTTGCATGTTGCAACATATTGTTTCTCTCTGCCACATCTGAGTTTTTTAAATGAAGTGTATATATATATATATATATATATATATAGAGAGAGAGAGAGAGAGAGAGAGAGAGAGAGAGATCTTTGAAATATTAATGCAGTATATAGTGAAATATGGTTCATATTTTTTGTTCTGATTTGTTTTCCTAGCTGTCAAGTGTCCTGTTTTTCCAGTATTTTCTCATACTTTGGATCTGAATACGGGTGTATTCTTTTCTTGTTAAAAATCTGTTGGGTTTTTTTAATAAAAAAAATTAAATTAAAAATTTTCTTGCAATTTTCTGTTTAGGATGGACCCTGGGTTCAGTTCTGAGAGTAAATGTATGCATACATATTGGTATAAAGAGGTCTAAAAGATAATTGTTTCATTCAAAATCAAGGTCACCATGCCAGTCTTTCACCACTATATTGGATTGCACAAAGCAGTTGCCAGATCAGGATCTTTATTGTTTGCCATTTTAAACAACTCATAAGTGAGTATATATGGTAAAACTGTTAATAATGTGTCTTTTTATGACCTTCAAGTTTATTTATTTTTAATTTTTGGAACATATGTGTTTAACATTTTTACTGATAAATTATCAGGTTTATCATTATTTATCGTTGTAAGGTTTAATGTGCCTGATACATAATCAGACTGCGCAATTATCAAAAAATCAAACCACATTTCTCCCTGAATTCTGGGGAAACTTTTGGTGAAAATCAAAAGATTGAAGTAAAAAAAATAAGCTGTTAACTGGACAAGTATGGTTTTATGAGTTTCCATTCCTGCCCATTACCTTTAATTTCTTTTTTTTTGAAAGGAAATAAACAATTTACAGGAATGGGAAATCAGAAAGAAGCTGTACTTTAGAGCTGGGAGGTGACTATTATTGACCTTGTACACATCCTATTTATTATCATTTACATACTATTAGCTTTTTATTGTAATATTTTGTAATCTGTCCTCACATTTTCATTATCCAGAATAAAGGCTAATTTGCCATAGTAGTCAGATGGTTTATCTCAATATGATGATTTAAATTTCACTATTGATGAGCAGATGTTTCTGTGACCATGACTATATTCATACTGTGGATAAAGTTGAGCTCGAAGTTTCAAAGTCATTTCTGGTTTTAGGAAACTCAAAGTTTCAAGAATCCTTTTTGGTTTTGATGAATTTGAAGTTTCAAAGTCATTTTTGGTTTTGATGAACACACACACATATATATATATATATATTATACTGTGATGTGTTGGAGGTCAAGGCAAAATAAAATGGAATAGATGGACAGCTTAAACCCTTTTCATTTACTAAATCTTTTTAGTGTACTGTAGTGCCAACAAATGACGCTTTCAACATGATTGTTCTTATTTAGATTATAATAGCACAAAACAAATAGTCAACAGTTTATTATATTGCTTCCAGGTTTATATGTATTTTCTCACACAAAATTTAGTATTCATATTCAAAATGGCAAAATACAATATTTGGGAAATTCTTTAGAATGGTAAAAACAACAGGTGCAGTAAAGCATGTAGAAATGAGAACAGTGAGATAGGTGTTAAGTAAGAGGTGACAATTAGCATAAATGTTCATCAAAATTCACTTAATCTCTTTTTCATATAATCCCAACTCCCAAACAAATCTTGTACAAAACAATAAGTTAATGGTTACCAAAATTTGTTCACATGACATACCGAAGTGGTAGTGATTTTGTGAGTCAAGTCAAGGTTTGGGACCAGACTTGGGTTTGCGTTTTAGAGTCAGATTATAAATGTGATAGAAATACAGTTTGGAACCAGATGTCAATAATGTGTCCCATGCATTGGATGTGACACTGTGTTGTTATGTAGTGATACAGTCTGGAACCAGATGTCAATAGTCTGTTGCATGGGTTGGATGCAACACTGTCTGTGATTTTGTAACAACAGAGTGTGTCATTGTGTTGTGTTGATTATTTCAACATCCAAATGACACAAACATTCCAATATGAGGGGAATGTAAACAATAAAAGGAGATCATGTATTATCTCCATTCATAATGATATATGCAAATGCATTTTATAAGACTATATGTTGATAGGTAATTGGATTTATTTCAATATATATATATATATATATATATATATATATATAGTGGATATTGCAGTACAGAGTCAATTGAATGCATAGTGCATAATACTGTACATATATTTTCTTACATATTTACCCATGTTTCTGATTTGAAAATGTTTTTAAGTTTTGTTATCATAATATATCAAGTTTTGCCATGTTATTTTTGTTTGGTTTTATCTCCGGACATATGATAAGGCTGCAAAATTAGCAAAAGTCAAAATACACTTCTCTGAATATTTGGTGAAGTGTCTGATGAAAATCCAGTAGACTGAACCATTGTCTAATTCCACCACCCCACCCCTTAAAGATCACAATAACAAGTCTTGATGTGGAGAGTTATGGTTTTCTGAGTTTCCTGCCAATTATTTTAATCATTTCTTTGAATAATTTATGATGGAAGTGGTTTGCTGAAAGGAATAAATTACACAGGAATAGTTATAAGATGGGAAATTGATGTACAGCTGTACGTAAGAGCTGGCTTGAGGATGTCAGATGACTATTATTGAAATATGTACAATTCATGCTCTTTATGATTATTGCATTTGCACACTGTTAATTGTTCATTTTAATATATTTGTAATCTCTTGTCACATTCCAATTTGGAATAAAGGCTAATTTGCCAGCATGGTATATATACATATATGATTATAGTCACATCACTAATGACTAACAGATGTTTCTTTTTGGCATAATTGTACATGTTTCACAGATCAATTAGACCTTTATATATATATATATATATATATATAGATATATATATATACAGTTCTATGAATGCATTTGAATGAAGAGTGCAGTAGTAATGTAAATTAAATGTAGCTAATTTGTTTCTTAATGTTTTTCTGTTATATGCATTTGTTATTCGTAATTTTCAATTTTGACTTGATTTACCTTTGTAATGTTTGATTTGCTCAATAGATGATTGGGTTATACAACCACACTTCTCTCTGCATATTGGGAAGGCTTTTGATAAAAACCAATAACCAGTAAGCTGGAAGCCTATAATTGAGAGGTGGTTGACTAATATATATATATATATATATATATACTTCATGCTCTTTATGATTCTTGCATATGCATATTATATATACATGTGTGTATTTCTATATACTGTAATGACGCTAAGTCTTTTGCTTTGTTCATTGTTTTTACCAGATCTCATTCTTCCAAATCACAGTTTAAGAAGACAGCAATTGCTATTCTGTTTATTTTGATCCACATGCTCAAGAGTTACCATTTTCCAGAGATATAAGTGATCCAAAAACATGATGTAAATCAAATGAAATGACATAAATCTTCAATTAAAAAAGACGCATAACCAACATACAGTATATTCATTTAACTGATTGTCATTGATACATTTTACCGTAACACAAATTGCGAACTTTCAGTACAGTATTCATTCCACCTTTGATTCTGGACAGCTGGTTGTCTCAGCATTTCCTTGTTTATAATTGGCAGATTTTTTTTTGTATTTTGTTTTCTGACAGGAGACTAGGTAATTGTTTGATTCATGAAACTGGCATGTGATTTGTGTCTGGCAGCAATGCCAGTAATCGTTTGTTCTACAACATTATTCCACACGAATTAACTGTTGGAAAATCTAAGGTAAGTTGAACAGGATGAGATGCCATGCATAGTAGTGGTACTAAATTATTTGGACCCCAAATATTATATTGGACTGACTAACCATTCATAGTCAGTTAAGGTGTGAATACTTGCTTGGTTGAGTAGCACGATTACTATAGCCAAATAAACTGATACTTATTTATGGTTGCTTACAGCAAAGCAAACTACAACTGAGGCATTTAAGGTATTAAAATTATTTTCAGAGCATTATTTCTGAAATTTCTTTGTTATGTTTTGTAGGTATTATTTAAGTTTAGCGCAGGTGTGCCTATAATTCAAATCCAAGCGATGTACTTCATTTAGTGCAAGTCAGTATCTTCAGTGTACATTTGGTGACATGGTGATATAAACAGGCTATGATGAGTATTGAACCAAACACCGTGGTTGTTCATTCTTGTCATACTGGGAGCACAGGTTTAGCTAGTTAGTTATTTACATTTTCAAGGCAAAATAAATTGTAATTACTGGTACATTGATACAGTATTCTATTGCAATAATGCTTAAACAAAGAATAAAAAACTGAAGACAAAAGGGATATGTTCCTATTATAAATGCTTACATCAACCCGCTAATGCTCAGTTCTTGTCATCAGTCAAATTATACACATTTAAATTGGGTATAAATAAAGAGGAAACAGATGCAAATTAAATATATTTATTGACTTTTCAAACAAATTATATAAATTTATAACATTCCCATGTAATAATTCATGATGATAGTCTGTTAACAACCACAGTCACTTTTTTTAACATGTCGTTATGATCAAGAAAATATATTGATTGGTTAGTAGAACAAAAAATGTTGAAGTTGTCCCAAGACTTATAGTACATGACAAAATTGCATTAATTTTGTGTACCAATATTTATAGGTCATAAAAAATTACTTTTGAAAATAATTTAGGGTGTCACATGACTTACAGTGTCCAAAGATTTAAAGTCATATTATGATATATATATATATATATGCACACACACACACTTCATTCTCTCTATGACATATGTGTGTATGTATGTATGTATGTATGTATGTATGTTTATGCCCATGTTGTCTGCCTTAGTATGTCCTTGAAAATGGCACTTGGCTTACATTTCCTTGGCATGCTATAGTCAGTAATATATACTGAAATGTGAACCAACCAACCAGCCAATCAACAATGAACATGAAAGCAGGAAATGGACTGCCATATTATCCAATTTAATTGATGGTTTTTATAACACTCATTATAAATTAGTAGACATAACCCTGGCTGAAGAAAGCAAGAAACAAAAACAGATCAGAAGTATGGACTATAGTCTGAATATACCTCCCCATTTGTTATCACCCCCTACAGATTTCAATAATGGATCTTTAATGTGATAAATAGTACACAGAACTTAGTCTATTCATTCATTGATTTATAATTTCAAACCTGACTGTGACCAGAGTGGCCCAAACACTGGCATTATCTGTGCCTTTCATACTTAACGGACTTTCCATATTAACACGGTGCCATATTGCATATGCCATGGGGGAGTTGATTTTCCTTAGACAACAGTGACGTAGTTCATCCTATTCGGTAACTGCTGATTAAGTCTGTAAATTACCATAACGTTGAGAGTTTAGAATTATATCCCTTTGCACATAGAAATTACATTGCTTGTTAAATCCACATGAAAGGCAAGTTCATAGTTGTCTTTCTTTTTCTTTGCTTGATTCAACATTGTAAATATTGGAAGCAGATGACGTAACATTTTCCTTCTATGTACATACATGAGTAGTTGTGCCTATACCCCTTCACTGAAAATGGACTTGTCCAGGAACTGGAAATGACTGGCAAGCACTTAGGGTTGTCTTTTACACTGAAAACATCAGTTTGGAATGAAATGTGCAGACGATAACAGTGTTAGGGCCCACCTGAGCAGAATCATGTTCGAAATTATAAATCAGCAAATGAACTGACTAAGGTCTGCGGATCATTTATCTCATTTGTGCTTTTCATTTTTTAAACTGGTGGGGGGGGGGTTACAAACAAATGGGGAGGTATATTCAGACTATAACCTATTCGGTTATTTGACCACTGATACATTTAGAATGCCTAAATTTGAAATAGGTGAAACAGAATATCAATATTCAGAACAGGGTTACCTTTATAGCTTGCAACCCTGTATATAGAAAACAAAGAAGTCTGTTTAGTGGGTGACTTCAATTACAGTTTACTTCATGATACCAATCAAAGCTGGATTAAAACCATGAATTCCCTGAATTATCAACAGCTACTTCATGTATCCACTAGGATAGTAGAGGTATCTGAAATATTAATTGATTACATCAATACTTACAAAGCTGACAGTATTATAGAACATGCAGTTCCCTAATATTCCATAAGCAATCATTATTATATATGCGGTACATAAAAATTAAGTCAAAAAAGTAAAACTGATGATTAGAAATATATCAATCATCAAATAATGAAAAGATTCAAGTCACAAATATTCCTTAAAGAACTTAAAGATATCCCTTGGTCTGTAATTGAATATTTTGATGACCTATCAGTTGCTCTTGACATCTGGATAGACATGTTTACTGACACCATGAACACTCATGCTCCTATTCATTTCAAGGAAGTCAAGCAACAAAATCAATCAAATTGGATTACAGGTGATATACTGAATGCGATTAAGACATGGGATAGATTTCATAAATTAAAAGATACTGACAATTACAGAGTACGGAGAAACAGAGTCAAGTCAAAGATTCACAAGGCAAATAATATTACAAAAATAGAATCCTAGAAAATTTTGAAAACCCTTCAATGTCTTGAGATGCAAATCTGTCAATAACCTGCCATTTACATGTATTAGTGATGAAATTGGTGATATTCAGCAAGAACCTCTTGAAATTGCAAATCCACTCAATGATTACTTTGTGAATGTGTTAGCAAACATCTTCGGGATCTCACAACTCATAAAAGATTTTACAGCAATAAATTAAAAGACCATATTTCTTCAATACTTAGCAAAGAAGAGTGCTTCTAAATACCTTAAATAGGCCCTGAATTCATTTTAAATAAATGAGACCAACTTTGTGTCACAACAGCAACAGGTCCAGATAATGTAAGTGTTAAATTCCTAAAACTCTCATCTCAATTAATTGCATCTTCACTTAAGTATATCTTCAATCTAAGTATTTCCACAGGTGTTTTTCCAAACAGGCTAAAATTGGTAAAAGTAACTCCAATACCTAAAAAGGGAGATCTTTCTGATATGAATAACTGTAGATCTATATAAGTTTTATCATCACTTTCAAAGATATTAGAAGACATGTTTGCAATGAATTTAGAAACTACCTGGAAGCATTTAACTTACTACATTCACAACAATCAGGCTTCTGCGAGGGACATTCGTGTCAGACTACACTAACTAGAATGGTGGATGATTCGTTAACAATAATAGATCAAGGGAGCCTTGTAGGCACAGTGTTTCTTGACCTTACAAAGGCTTTTGATCATGTAAATCACAAAATCCTGCTGGAAGAGCTCAGTAAATATCAAGTTAACCATGAAGGTTCGAACCTATCTTGAAGGCAGATAACAAGTTTCTATTTTAAATAAACTTTCAGATAAGAAACTGATGAAGTCAGGTGTTCCCCAAGGATCAGTTCTTGGACCATTACTCTTTCTGCTGTACATCAATTACCATAACACATTGAGCTATCCACCGCCAGCATGTGTACAGATGATATGACATTATATAACATTGGATCAACAGGCCATGAGATTAGCACAAAATTAAATAAAGGATTTGGTAAAAATAAATAACTGGTATGAGCAAAATGGTATGAAGACAAATGCAGCCAAATCAAAAGCCATGAGCATAGGTAGGCGAGCAAGAATACAATCTGAGAAAATTTATTTTAAAGTAATGATAAAAGGAATAATATACAACAGTCTGAAAATGAAAAACCACTTGGTATCATGATAGACAATATCTTGTGCTGGGAAATACAAGTTGATATGGTCGTTAAAAAGTTAGCTCTCTGCTTTATCTCTTGAACGGAATAAAATCTTATTTCCCTTAAGAACAAAGATGTTCTACAATGCATATATCATGCCACACCTATAATATTGTTGTTCCTTTTGGGGTAATAGTGGTACAGAAAATCACTGAAATTTCAAAAAAGAGCAGCTAGAGTTATTCTTGATGCTGATTTAGATAAACATCAACAAACCTTTTCAAAACCCTAAAGTGGCTTCCATTTCAACAGAGAACTCAGTTTCAAAGGGTTTACTAGTTTATAAATCCTTATATTGATTGGCTTCTGATTATCTTAAATGTAACTTATAATTTGTTTTAAAAATGCACATATATATGAACTAAGATCCAAATAAAACAACAAGTTATATTTACCTAAACAAAATTCAGAATTTTATAAGAAGAATTTTACTTTTTCTGGAGCCAAACTTTGGAATTCCATATAACCTTATATAAAGTCAGCTGACTCATGTCAAACTTTCAAAAAACATCTTAGTCAACATCTACAGAAACAATAATTTGTATGATTTTGTTTAATTCAGTACTACTACTTTTTACAACATTGTTACCAAGTACTCATCTGTAATATTTTACACATATTTGCTATGACTATTTTTATGAATCCTGTATGTACACATCCTTAAAGCCTTGTACATATTTTATTGTAACAGTAGATCATTGTCTAGTTTTTAATAGCATTTGTTGTCCAAAGACACCTTATCTTGTAAAAAATTTTTATTATATATATATATATATATATATATATATATATATATATATATATATATATTTGAACCAATGTCATTGTAGAAGGCCTCATGGAAGATTGATCAGTTGACCAAATGAGCTTCTTCTTTAAGTAATGTTATTATTATTATTATTATTATTATTATTATATAAAACTCATCATGTAATAGTAGCTGATTGAATCAGTTACAAAGATGGGATACAAAAGATATGTTCTGAAAAAGATTTGTGTCACTAACAGTGGAGATGAGATGGAAGACTAAAAGAACTGATAACTAGTTGTGCAATATGAAAAGGATATGGTGCATTGTTTAAGAATCAGCTTCAACATAATGAAGGTAAATGATATTGTGTGCAAGTCAGAGCTCGAGTCTTTTTAAGGAACAAAAGTAAAGCAGAGTTGGGCATAGAGGATGAAAACATTGAGCTTTTCAATGAGGAAAGGTTTATAGCATGTAACAAATATAATGCAGATAAGAGCTGTTCAGTGAGGAAAGGTTTATTGCATATAACAAATGTAATGCAGATTAGAACTGTTTAGTGAGGAAAGGTTTATTGCATGTAACAAATGTAATGCAGATTAGGGATGTTCAGTGAGAAAAGGTTTATGGCATGTAACAAATGTAATGTAGATTAGAGCTGTTCAGTGAGGAAAGGTTTATTGTACATAACAAATGTAATACATAGTTATTCAGTGAGGAAAGGTTTATAGCATGTAACAAATGTAATACAGATTAGAGCTGTTCAGTGAGGAAAGGTTTATTGCATGTAACAATGTAATACCTATTATAGTTATTCAGTGAGGAAATGATTATAGCAAGTAACAAATTTAATACAGATTAGAGCTCTTCAGTGACGAAAAGTTTATTGCATGTAACAATGTAATAATGATGATAGCTATTCAGTGAGAAATGGTTTATAGCAAGTAACAATGTAATACACCACTCCCCCGATAACTCGCGCCCGGATAACTCGCGAACCCGCTTATAACGCGGTGACCGGCATGGCTCCAGATTTTTTTTCTCAAAGAAAATATATTTTAAAATGTGAGAAGAATTGGTAAATTGGTAAATTGAACCTTGATACATACCGTATTTTATGTAAATTTTCGTACACGAAAAAATAATTATTAATCATTAATTTTTGTAAAAACAAAATGGGAATACGGTATTTTCGATCTTTTTGCAAACGTAAATCTTCTTAGTGGAAATTTTATGTCCGATAATTTAACCAATTTTTCAGATAATACAAAGTGATATGTACAAAAAATTATGATACATTTAAATAATTATTATTTTGATATCTGGATTGTGTACGAAACATTAAAGGGTACGACAAAATACATGAAATACCGTAGCTCATTTTATCATCGGAAATGGTGATTATTGCCCGTAAAGACAGAATCCATATTGCGAAATTTGCAAATTCTAATAAGATATCACATATTATGTTTGGGGGTTTTTTTTGGAGAGAAATAGTTGTCAATACACTGTAAATAAACAGTCTGGTGAAACAGCGATCAACGAAAAATTCTGGTAAATGCTAACAGGTGGAAACAGAGAATGAAATAAACGCCAATTAAATGTCTTGCTATGTGAAATTCACGTTCAAATCCTTTAATTTCGCTTCAATGTAAACACTATAATCGCAACATATTCTCTTCTACGAAAACATAAAAAGAGTCAATCGACCGTCACATCGAAACCCGTGAGTACTTCTGTGAGAACCTAATTACATGCCGGCTTTGTTTTGATCAACAACTTGGGGAACTGTTTGTTGCATTAAAAAAATCAATTAAAAGAGACTTGTGTTGTTTTATCACTTTGAATATGTCTTTTGTATCAAATCGAGCAAGGGAGTGGCCGAGTGGTCTAAAGCGCTGATCGTTACGGATCACTGCCATCTCACCTCTATCTGCATGAGTTCGAGTCCAGGCTCGGTTAACGTGGGTACGTGAGAAAGCCTGCCAGTAGCTTCTTGTGGGTCGGTGGTTCTTCCCGGGGTTTTCCAGGGTTCTTCCTCCACCATTAATACTGGCCGCCATATATAGCCTATCTTGCGCTGAAAAATGGCGTTAAACCCTATAACAACAACAACAAATCAAGAAAGGGAAGTACAATAAAAAAAAAATTCAAAGCCATGCCAATAGCAGCATAAGTTCTTGTGGTCATTACAGTTCTCAAAATTCATTTTATTTGACCAATCGAAAATTGTTTCACATTTTTATGTACTTAACATCACAAAAGTATACAATATCAGTAATGTATCCTAATCATTTGTAAATGTGACCATGGAGAGCAAAGGAAGTAAGCGAAAGGCTGTGCATCATAGATAGGGTTCATAATGGCGAAGCGAGATCCAACATTTGCAATGAACTAAACAATTGCTGAGTCGACATTTAGAGGTTGGCTTAAGGATAAGCAGAAACTTCAGGATTATTTACATGATGTTGATTCAGATAATAGGATCAAACGAAAACGAGCACGGACTGCAAACGATACTGAATAAGATGATGCTGTGTACGCATGGTTCACACAGCAAGGTGAACAAGGTGTTCCCATCTCGGGAACAATTCTCAAGGCCCAAGCAGAAAAAAATGACAAAAAGTATGGAGAATGAATCTCGTTTTAGGGCAGGCCATGGATGGCTTTGGAGATTCCAGCGCCAACATAGAATTAAACAAAATTCATTGTAGGGAGAAATACGCTCAGCGAATCAGGAAGCCGCATGTAATTATCCATACCAGCTCAGAGAGATAATTATCCGTGAACAATACACAGAGGCAGCAGAGAAATCAAAGAGTAACACAAAAAAAAATATAAAAAAAATGAACAGATGTTTTCAAAATGTGAAGTGATATTTGTCAGACGTGTCACAAACTGCAAGTATTATCGTGTTCTAATTTACGTTATTTTAAATTTGTAGACCCATTAAATTCATGTTGGTAATGGTTAACCCTTGTAAAAAAAAATTATTTTTTTAATTTACTTCTACTGCAGTCAAATCTACCCATCGTTCGATCGACATTGTTTTTTCGAAATGAGTGTCGATCTTTTGTATAAAAAAAAGTCTACTTTGGATCAAACAATAAAACTAGAATTTATCCAAATCAACACAAAAATTTGTGACGTAGTACACAATGTGCGAAGTCGTACATGTGTTAAGCGAACGGAAACCATGTGGAATAATGTTTTGATGATCTCAATATACTGTAAGTTATCCTGAAATTAATGTCACTCTGTGAGGAAAAAAGTAAACAAAGTACACCGCTATGAAGAGATATTTAATCACAGTTAATCGTAGCACGATTATTGAGTATTCAACACTAACATGCCAACCCAACCCACCCCCCTCTTGCCTCTACGTCGATCCCTTTGTCTGTTTTGTTGTTTGTTATAGGTCCCTCGATAACTCGCGCCCTCACTTATAACGCGGTCGATGTTTTTGGACCCCGTTGTGCGCGAGTTATCGAGGGAGTGGTGTACCAATTATAGCTGTTCAGTGAGGAAACGTTTATAGCAAGTAACAAATGTATTACAGATTAGAGCGTAAATGAGTTCAAATTAGCATATATGAATTTAATGACATTTGCAATTTATATTAGTGGAAAAAAATATTTAAAATAATTAAGTCAGATTCAACTGCATCTCAGAAAGGTTGAAAAACAAATGGAGTGTAAAAGACTATAAGCTTGGTTATGATAGTGTGAATAAAATAAGTGGTACTAAAAATCACATAAATAGTCATGCTATTATGACAATATATAAAATGCTTTAAAATTTCAGTCAAAGAATATTTGGTGCCAACAGCACAAGTGCCTTGTGAAACTTCTTAATCAACAATACCTTTTTGTGGATAATATTTTTACCATGTACGTTTTTCAGTGTTTTGTTTTTCTTGACGGTTTCACAAGTTTATTCAAATCAGTGCTTGTACATCATTCAGATGTCACAGTGCATGATATATATGTCTTACATGTATATGAAATATTACTTGTACCACTAACACACCCAATAATCTCTCTCTCTCTCTCTCTCTCTCTCTCTCTCTCTCTCTCTTGTGAGTACATACACATTCAGTTCCTGCAATTGTTATGGCACATGTTCTCAATAAGTATAACATGGGGAAATTATATACACGAAAGCGTATTTAGTAATATGTGTACATTAAGTTTGAAAGTACTTATATGTACATGTATAGTACATGTATATGCATATTTTATATATAATAATTGGATTCATTGCATCATCCAATATTTTGAACAATTTTGGAATCTACCACACATGATGTATGTGGTGGACAATAACTGTTTGCCTAAAACTATGGAGAATCTATCCTTACTCAAGAATGATTAAATGGTATCTTATTAGTACTGATTTATTTCTTGCTTTCCAAGTTGCTCATGCAATTTAATTAAACACAGGTGGATGACCATATCTTCTCACTTATAAGTCTGGTCCAACTGCAAACAACATAGATCCTGATCAGCTGTAGCATAATGCACCTGTAGATCAGGGTCTATGTTGGTTGCTACTACTGATTACTCCTAACAATCTGCAGAGACCCAGATCTGCTGGTGCATCATGTGACAGCAGATCTTGGTCTGTGTAGTTTGCATGATACTAGACAGTACTGATGGAAGATTCTTGCTCTCCAAATCACACATGTTTAAATGCAATTAAATCACACTTGGCTGACATAACTTTCAAGCTATCAAAATCACATTTACGTTATTAAATGGTTTCTTATCACATTGGACTTGCTATAGTGTTTATATATTATTTGTGACTGTTTTAGTTTACATGGAGTTGCAAATAAATAGCATTTTTCATGTCTGGCTATTTGTTGCATATTTTTACACATCAATTACATTGTAAACAGTAATTTTTATTTGTTTATCTTTCTCTTTTCATTGTTTAGGAGTGCTGCTGTTTCATGGTGCTATTCTCTTATTTATCCATTTTGCCCCCAGTTGGTTAGGGTGTGTGGTTCGGCATAGTAATTTTCTTTCAGCTAGTTGAGAGAGGGTAGTTTTGGTGGTTAAGTATGCTATCTCTATACAAACATACATATTTTCATTTTACTTTTAGGACAAGTGAAAAACTCACTAGCCAGGTAAAAATTTCTTGTGTGCTGAGGCATGTGACCATATTCTTCTTCACTTTAATACATGTGCAAAATTTGGCTTTGACATAGTTGTTAACTGTATGGGTATTGCTCATTTTCATAAATGTGTTTTCTGATGGGGTGTAATATTGTTGGCATATTTACTTGATGGGATAGAAGATATTGAATGTACTAAGAATAAACTGGGTTGGGGTGTTGTAAACAAAATAAATTGGGTTGATTGAGGGATAGGATATTGTCTTTAATTTCTTTGAATTGGGGGTGGGCACAGAAGGGGAGCCTTGGATGAGAAGTAGCTGGGGTTTTTTAATATTAATATTCTTTCATCATTGCATTTATAAGGCACCTTTACTCCATCCCCAGCAGAAGTTGATCTGTTTGTGCCAAATGGCATATTACATCTGCTAGCACTGCTTACAGTTTCATCTGGGAAAATTTGTTTTCTCATATTTTACTAGGACCAACTTTTTTCTGCATTTTTACTTATGAAGCATATATATGTTGAAAAATCCAGCTTTGTCTCCTCTGTACAGGAAGTTCATTACTTTGGGTGTGCCAGGAATGTGCAAATGGGAATTTTCAGTGGTGGTTCGCATCTCTTGCCAGTATCTTGTCTCTCATCTGAAAAAAAAGTTTTAAAAAAATTGTTTTTTGAGAAATTTTTCTCATCAATATTATTAATGGGTACTCTTACCCACCCCCAGCAAATGTAGTTGTGAGTGCACTAAGAACCTTGGTATGGGACTTTCTCTTGGATTAGTTTCCTAACACATGCTAATAATGTCCCATTTAGGAATTCTCTTTCTGATATTTTAATGAGACCAACATATATTAATATTAAACTATCCGCCGTTGTCTGCTCTGTGCCAGAAGGAGCTTTGTATGTACCGAAAATGCACACATGAGAACTGACGGTGGAGTCTACATCTCTTGATTAAGTTCATATAATTTACAGAGATGCAACATTGTAGACACCCACTATAATCTACTGTTATTGTTGAAGACTTTAAGAAATATACTCCTAAAAAATTAGTGTGATTTAATCTGAGAAAACTGGAGCAGTCTTGAATGAGTTAGTTATAGATATGAAGAATAGGCAAAGGAGACTATGTGATACATTCCCAATTCCCAATTGGCAAGAAACATTATCAAGCTGAACCAGAGCCTAAGCTGTGCAAAGATAAGTTATTGTACAATGAAATTTGACAGGTTTATTTTTGTGTTTGAAGTTGATTCTTCAACTATTAGCATACTATCTTATTTCCAATCATGAAACTTGGTAATGGATGCATCTTGATGAGAACTCTTGCTCATTGCAAAAGTTGGTCATTATGATCAATATTTTATCATTCAGTAACTTAAGTTAGATTTGTGTGTGATGTTCATAATCTCGGGTGCAGTTCATGCTAAGTTTATAACAGTTGTGAAGTTGTTGAAAATATGAATCTGCGTTAAATAACCACATCCTTACAAGAAATGACACTTGTTGCAAGCAATATTTAATCTTTTACTGGCTTTGGATGCATGTTTGTGTTAGTATCTCCTGAGTTTTTGGCATGCTGGATATTATCCTACCAAGAATTATGAAACTTGCTGATCAATGCATCTTGATAGATGCAACACCATCAATGCAAAGAGAAGAGACTGATCTGTATATTTCCTGATACACTCTTTGGTGAAATTTTTGTGGATAAACTCATTTATTGGGCTATGTTTATGTTTGAATAAGTAAACTTGATAATTGGATGCATCTCTGTTAGTACTAACCCTTATAACTGTGACCTATATTTTATGCTTTGCTAAATTAGGTTAAGTTTTTGTGTTTAGGTCATAACTCTTCCATGCTACATACATTACTGCTGCTAGCCCACACAAAAGGCCCTTTCGATAATTAGCGCAGTTGGAAGCAGGAATAAACATGTTATTCAATAATAAATATTCCATCTTAATTATCATAAATTATACATTTTGCTAGGTTGCCTTTTCAAGTTATCTGTATGTTTTGCATGTGGATATGTAAACAATTCAATGCATGGACTATATATTGTAATCTGTATATTGTACATAAGTAGTATAGTGGGCTCATAAATCAATGTTGGATATGTTTTGTCTCAACTCATCTACTGACTAAATTGACATTAATGCTGACTAGAGTCAAGTAGGGCTGAGAATTTGTTATACTGTATTTTCATTTTTATTCTCCAAGATTTAGTTCTCTCACTAAACAGGTACCTATTGTCAGTTGATCAACACTGGTGGAACGTTTTGTTGCAAAAACATGAATCATTAAGTTGGGGAGATTTGGTTCTTCATTTTACTTAAAATGTGTGTTTTGCCATCTTAGATTTAGTATTCTGATTGACCTTAAATGTTTACCCAATATGAAATGTTAGCTAGCAGCCGTGGAGTCAATAGTTAACATTTTCCACACTGTCACACTCAGTCAGAATTTGGCATGATGCTAAGGGTTTATTGTAAGGTTTTAATATTTTCTGTCAGTGTGTTTTTTGAAAATGGCAAAATTTAATACATTGATGTTATACATCTTACATGGAGTGTTGAAAAAGGAATTTTTCTGCCTGTCTGTAAAAATGTAGATTGATTCTAGTCCTATGGAAAGAAATATTACGACTTTATTGAGTCATCACTATTTTTTTTACAATTGCATTCAACTCTTTAAATAATTATTTGTATCAAACAAAAAACTGAGAGATATAAAGTGTAAAACAAGTTAGTAAAAAACTCGAAATTACCAAACTTCAAATTTCGACAAGCAACTGAAGAGGAATGATTAGAGCTACTCCCTAGTGGTTCATATACAACTGACAAGGAAAATAAAATGCTAATAATGAATCTACTTATAAAGTTTAAATACACAATACATTTCTTTGCTCATGAAAAAAGATATACTTAATGTTCACTCACCTTTCTGAGGTTTTTTTTAATCGTTTCTAGAGAAATCACTTCCAAAACAAGTTAGGTTGTAATTGTTCTAATGGGAATCCAAGACTGTGTTGATGAAGAATAAATCACACAGAATTGTCCACATAGTGTTAAACCTGATCCTTGTAATCTTACTTGCATGAACCGAGTGGATACAGCATTTCTCTTCACAAAGTTGATAATATCGTCTTCCAGAGTTAATGAAAAATACAGGTATTAATTTTCATAGGTAATAATAAATAATGAGTTCACACTTGGCCATCTCCTTGAAAAAATATCTCAAGTGATTTGATGAATGGGAAGTCTCAGTATTCTATTTTTAGAGAGCTTCAATGCATCTCATTTCCAAAGAAGTGAATGGATGTAGGGAATGGTCGCTTACGTCTTTCTACTTGTCTGATTTACTTTCGGCGGTCATTAAATTCAACTAAGTGAGGATTGTTATCTTCTATCAACACTGTCATTGAAGGTGTCCAAAGTGTCAGTTTCCACATCACCGTGGCATTGAGATTTGTGTTCTTAGCTTCATTTTTGTATGTCAAAAGACTTTCCAGGTATGTTCGGTAAGCGTAACGGTGGCAGAAAGTCAATGTACTGACTTATACTGTAGTGGGAAGAGTTAAACATCACAACATACAATCATGCCAGAATTTGGCAAGAATAATCTGAAATTTACTGCAGTGCTATAAAAAAATTAAAGCTCTACATGCCATCTAAGCAGGTTTTATAGAAGCCTTCTTGGTCCAGCCAATTACAATGTAAGTTGATGCAAAAGTTATTGTGGGGATTGCTACACTGTTGTCAGATGCGATGGAGTGACTGAGCCACGTTGTATCATGGCCCAGACTCTGCTGACGTGTTTCCTTATAAATTACTACGAAGTGGATCCAGCACCACCTTTGCTTAACTACGGATATCATTTTAACCTGTGAAGATGCATGAGTTTCCTATAGCCACTCATTACTAGATCTGTGGTGTCTTGGATTCATGCCAAAGTTCATGATCCTTGCCGCATCACTGATACATGCAACCTGTAATTGTGAATTTACCCTTGTGAAATAAAAATCCCTGTGCTGCTTTTATAACCTGGGTATGATGATCATGCAAGGAATTGCAATGGCACCAAATGCCCAAATAAGCATAAAAAAGTACATGATGTTCAGGTTGGACAAGTTGAAGTTTATTTCCTCACTGAATTTTCTCAATTTCAGCCTGAACAAACTCATGAGAAACTTTGCTGCAGGAAGAAAAGATCAGTTTATCATCACTTGTTGAATTGGTGGTGCCACTAATGAAAGTTCCTTGTTCACTTTGCTCACTTATTAAGGAATATACCTGCACAAGTACATGAGTGACTGGGACTTTTCAGAAATTCAGTGACCACCCACTGAGGCCTTCCATTCATCACTGACTTTCAAAAGTATTTCTGCTAATGACATATAAACAATGTCCGGCCCACATTTGGTTGCCAATATCTCAGTGGCTATCATGGCATGTATCTGCATCTGGATGTGTTGCTGCTCAAAGATGCTCCTGAAACTTTCTGTGATACTGCCATGTGATACTGTCTTAAAAATGACGAAAGTCGACTCTCGAGTCCGAATCCGGGCGAAGAAATCTCTAGTGAATGTATCAGCATTAGCGGCAGTTACTAGAGCGAAGCTTCCACAATTGTAGTCTCTCAGAATTATCTATTGTTTGGGTTTGCCTCGAATGTGACCCCTGAAGTTAACCAAGCATTGTATAGACTGAGATATAATCGTATTAAATCTCAAATAGAAATCAATAGATGGGACCATCCTAATGTGGCAATAAAAACTCAAGGCCAACTTTCAGTCACTGCATTGGCACGGGAAAACAACTGATCGCAGACTATATCGCCACCCGTGAAAACATTCAGGAATTGGATTGTTTCTATAATAATAATAAAGTGAAGCTCACCGACAAATCCACCCAGTTGATTTACCCGTCAATTATGTGGAACTAATATTAACTGAACTGGAAAGAGTAAAATCTTGACTGTTATTCAAGAAGGACACACTTGTCCAGATGACAGTTTTTGAGCCATAACAAGAATGATTATTTTTAAAGCTAATCAATGCAGTAATCAATATGGTTCTAAGTGATCATAATACTAGGCCCCCCGAAGACACAATCTCCCGATACTTAAATATTGTTTAAGATACGTTCTACGATTGCATGGCAGTCACACCAATGAAAAAGGGAAGTTGGTTAGAAGTGCGTGTTTTGAACCTGACTAGCGTTTCGAGCAATTATACTTTGTCATCACATTATTAATACAATAACTATGATAGAACCTCAGAATTATCAACGCAAGAAATAAATCGAAGAAGAACAGCTGCGAGATAAAATCGCAAAGAAAACTGTTAAACTCTCGAAATACAACGCGTTTGTGTGTTTGTAGATGCTATTTGCAGAATAACCGTTGCGGTCATCATTCGCCTTGGTAATGCTGGAATTGTGACCACGGCACCTTCAAATTCATACCAGTCGAATGTGTTATCTGAGCTATGTTGATAGAAACTGTGTTCGCAGGCGGTGCTGATAAGATAATTCCGTTACAGTTATATTCAAGAATACGCGTCTATTCTGAACTTATCGCGGTGGCACAAGCAGTATCAGCACATTTGCCACGTTGTATCAGATGGCCATCGAAGATAAAACGATTACCATGGCCGAGTTCGAGATAGTGCTGGTTGAAATGGAAAACCACCGATGTCTCCCCGCGTAGATAGTCGTCTCGGAAAACGTCCGTGTAAAGCTCCGCTTCCCCGTCAGAGTAATTTCCACTTGAAACGTGGAAAAATATATTTTAAAAAGGAAAGGAAACAACAGATCTTGCGGCGCAAATTATTGCGGAAATTCAACGTTTGCATGCTAACATTCCCGCGAATGAAGTTCAAGACGTATGTAGACTCAGCTCAAGTAATTTATATCACATATGGAATGCACTACAATATTGTCCAGTTGTATTGGAATGCTCTCAAATATTACCAGCAGTATTGGAATGCTCTCAAATACTCCTAATCTGTATAAATATCTGGTATCAACCAGAAATATCTACAGCCTTTACTTGAAAGTAATAAGTCAGTAAAAGCATCTGAAATCGAGAAAAGATCTCCAGCTTATAACCGAATTTAAAAGATCTGAAGTTGACAAGAGAGATCTAAAGCCATAATTGATAGTCTCCAAATAGTAATGGCTGGATTCAATGATGGGGAAGAAAAAATATCGAAGGTGGATAAAAGAATAGTATCAACCGAAGAAAATAACATCATGCCATTACACAATCTCTTAGCACTTCCAGTGCTTTTAGCAGTAATATGACGCTTTGCTGCAAAAAAAAATCATAACATACATTATGGAATAACGATGGTCAAAATGAGCCAAATGGTTGACGGAAGGATTGTTAATGCTTGTTTATATTATTCCCCTAAGACGTGAAAAGATAAGTCTATATGCAAACTGTTATATAGCAGAATTTAATGATAAATTGCCTAATAAGTTGTAAATAAGGGAAGTTTGAATATAGAATAATCTAGAGCATATATATGTGTGCCTGGAGCTTCATAATTGATATGAACGAGAATTGTTCTCCATAGATGACGACAAGAAGCACAAAGTTTAAAGTTTAATGCACAAAAAACCAACTTTCAATACTTCAGCTGCATACAGAATGGTTGAAAATATTCAACAGATTTGGAAAAGTGAAATTGCAATCAATTTTTATTTCGCGAGCAGATTGAAAGAAGAGACAAATTCCAAAAGAAAATGTAATCAATGTTTTTATTTCGCGAGCAGATTGAAAGAAGAGACAAATTCCAAAAGAAAATGTAATCAATGTAATCGTCGAGGATTTGAAAATATATGCTATCTAGACATATTACTGACTTTCATGTCCTGGTATTTTAGTAGTGATGTGGGACACCATAGCGACAAAGGGACTTTAATGCTAAAAAGTGGTATATCCACTATAGCGACATCCACTATATCGACAATGGAAAGTTGAACATAGGTTGGGTCTGTATAGGGACATTAGGAATGGAACAGGTGGGGTGACGTCGCGTTACCGGACATTGGCAACAATGTTGCAAGTGGCTGACCTCAATCGGGCCAAACAGGGACAGCGGGAAAAAGCTATAGCGCTTGGCGTAGCGGGATATATAGCTTTATATAACGCTTGGCTGGATGTGAACCGGTACCTTTCATACCAAAAGAAACCCACAAACATCGCCTGACGGGGCGGGACATATCATTGGATAGACATAGACAAACAAACAAATAAACAAAGACACAAATATGTCAAGAGAGCAAATCTTTTCGAGACAGTGGAGTGGCCCTGGAAAGGGCCTTTGGTTCTTTTGTTAACACCATTCAGTTAACATAGAGGGCATAGCACGGATCTTCTTCTCTTCCTCAAACTTCGTTTGACCTCTGGGCCGTAGATTAAGACTCTCTTAAGACAGCCTTGTTTCTCCACATAGATCCTTCGTTTTCAAAGGGCCGTCTCGGTGATCTGGGTGATAGCCCATGATGATTTGACATACATGGGTTAGTCCGGATTGAACAGCATCGACGAATGGAAGGTAGACGATTCTACGTTAGTCCACATCTCTTGTGACGAGAGCAGGTGAAGGGAATGAAGTGAAGTACTGTTATTTATAATGGAAGAGCGGATCGAAACGGCTGAGATCTTTCACCAATCCAAACATGCGTTACAAAATTCAGTCACATTGCGGAGTTTGTTTTCCAATCCGAAGAGAGATACCTGTGACGTCACATTCCCTATATAGGTGCGCTTGCGTCTGTGTGCAGTGAACATGACCAAAACTAAGAAGACGATTAATTGGGGTGAACCGGCTGTTGAGACGAGAAGTGATGGCATAGCAGCGGCTACCACAGTAAACACGGTCCTACTTCCAGAAGCGAACGATTTTAATTGGGATTTAATGGATTTTCTCTCTTCTTCACAAGAATTTGTTCCGGTACTAGCACCTTCGCCACCTTCTCCTTCCTTACCACACGTCGAGGGTTTTAAACAGAGACAGAAAGAAGAATTGGATAAATTTTTGCAACAGCAGAAAGAAACAGAACAAGCTTTTCTTCTTCAACAGCAACAGCGAGAAGAAGAGGCAAGAAGGAAACGACAGGAAGAAGAAGAAGCAGAGAAGAAACAAGGTCTAGGAGAGAAGGAGGACGGTGAAAGTCAAACGGTGACGGCACTCTTTGACATTTTGGCAGAGTTAAAGAGCCTGATAACAAAATGTATCGGACATCTTTATTACGACTCAAGAGAAAAAGACCTTCCCGAGCCAAACAGCCCAACCCTGTTCACACACCTTCTACGCCTGAGATACCAATCCTAGTGATTTCTAGCAAATCATCGACAGGAGCAGGTCCAGAAGTAGGCCTTGGCAGTGGCAAAGGGATAAGGCAGTTAAAGCTCATTAATTCCCGTTCCTGAGTTTGTTTTTTAAAAAACAAACACCCAACTACCCGTTTTCAGGGCCACCCACCCTTCTAGAAAAGAGATAGTATTCATTTTGCCAAAATTAATTCAAACTCAAAATTCCTTTTTGCCCATGATGGACGTGTGTGAGTGCGTGATTGTAGGTCCTTATTCTAAAAAATCAAAACCAAGAGACACTTACATTTTTCTTACTGGTATATTCTTTTACAAATTTACAATCCAATTCACAACACAACACTATAAAAAAATCCATTAGCTTCTTCTTTGTCTTTTTTCATTCTCTCCATTTATGAATGTCTTCGCTGTCACATGTTTATCCTCCTCCTCTTCCCCACTTTCTTCTCGTCTTCTTCTTTTCTTCTCTTTCTTCTCTGACTGCACGTGTCTGTGTTCTTTCTTTTTGGAGTGTACTTCTTCCTGCTCGGAATCCCTCTCTGCCTCCTGCTCCTGTTGCTTCTTAGGGCAGTCTTAAGACCAATGTCCGTTCTCTTGACAATGATAACACGTATCTTGACTTTTGTCATTTTTGACACCTGTCTTGCTTTCTTGACAGTCTGGACACTCTGAAGACCAATACCCTTTCTTCTGGCAGATATAGCAAGTATCTTGACTTTTATCTCGAAAGGAGGGGGAGTAGTCCGTCGGCTCCTTCGAAGAAAACCTTCGTATGACACCTCGCAAAGCTCTGATCAGAAGTTCGATCTGTGTTGGCTCTTCCATCTTTCTGGAGTGAAATGATTACTTGGAGAGAAGACACTGACTCTTTATATAGGCACCACACACACTAGCCTTAAATTGATATATAGGGGACCATGGTGTTTAAAACGTGGTCATTTGACTTTTTTCACTCAAGATGAAACGATCACATCATTTCGTGGAGAAAGGAGAAGAAAGTAAGAGGCAGAAACGTGACCTATCGCCTCGTATGCCAGTGATTTTGAAGATGACATGAGTGAACCAGAATTCAGACCCAGAGAGTCTTCGTAAAACCTAAGTTCACCCTCAGTAACCCCTGAAAAGTACCACCACATTCAAGAGACGGACAAACGCTCCTTTAGAAAATTTAAAACCCCGGCCTACACGTACAGGGTGAAGTCTAAAGATATCAAGTCCGACGTACGGAGAAAGCAGAATCACCGATGTGTGGGATTCTTTGTTAGCCACACTGAAACGACAATGTCAAGCCAAAGAAGATGACCGCATGACACTTTCCATTTATCACGACTGTCTGAAGTCCCCCGTTTGGATCGAGTTTAGCAGACCATCAGAATTAACACCTTCCAAAGTCATCGACAAGATTCAACACGTGCAGCAGTCCAGTGACAAGTTTCACATCACCGATGGAAAAGCGACACTGTATATGGCCAACGTGTCTCTTTCCAAAGGGACCGGACACAAAAAAGGTGTTATTGGTGGACGACCTTCGCAGCATCAAGCGCAGCATCGTCCAAATTAACAACACTCAAGACAAGATGTGTTTAGCCCGAGCCATTGTGGTGCGACGAACGTATGCCGATAAGAACCTCACGGTAGAATGGAAAAGAGCCTGGAAAACTATCCAACGATCGGACCGAGACAAACAACGAAGAGAAGCAGAACTCCTGTTACAGCAAGCAGGGATATCCAAAAACACTTCCTGTGGCATTCCTAAAATGCAAAAATTGCAAGACGTCTTGCTTCCACGCTACACCTTGAAAGTACACCCCCAAGAAGTGCGCAGACCTCTGTTGTTTCGAGGCAAAAATTTCAAAGACGGAAAATGCATTCACGTCTATCATCACGATGAACATTTTGAGGCCATTACCAGTATCACTGGATTCCTGGGATACAAATATTATTGTGAGAAATGTGATTATGGCTATAACAATCGAGAGCAACACAGTCATTGTGGATCGAAATGTGAAAGATGTTTGGCCTCTAAACCCTGTCTTGACGAAGGAAAATAAACGAGTGCATTGCCTAACTTGTCAGCGCACTTTTGTCAGACCTGTCTGTTACCAACAAAATCTGAAGACGTATGGTTCACGGCAGATAAGTGCTTGCCAACTCCTGAGATTGTGCCCTACTTGTGGACAAGGCATACGTACCAATTGTACCAAGGCACACGTATGTCGAGGAAAGAAGCGATGTCATATTTGTCCCAAATCGTAGACTTTGAACACGAATGCTACATTCAAAAATATCATTCCAAACAAGAAGAGGAAGATAACCAGAAGAAAGGCAATTTCATCTTTTTCGATTTCGAATGCATGTAAGAGACCAGCATTCACATTCCTAATTTCTGCGTGGCTCATCGAGCGCGCGAGAAGTGCATCTAAGAACCAATTTTTTGTCATTGCTCTCACTGCAGCAAGATTCCTGGAGGACGTGAAAAACTTTTTCGGGTACCTAACACGCTAGCCAATTTTGCCCAATGGATCTTAGACCCCATCGACAAGACGTGGAATCAAGAGGACATCGAACATTACGGAGATTGTCATCGCTATGCCACGGTGATAGCTCATAATTTCTCGGGATAAGATGGGCTATTTCTTCTGAGATACTATATGGAACAAAGCACCGAATGTCATAAAGTGACTTTGAACGGAGCCAAAATCATCTCCATGCAAGTGGGACAATTACAGTTTAAAGACTCGATTGGTTACTTGGTCATGCCATTGAACCGAATGCCTAAAAAGTTTGGGACGACAGAAATGGCCAAAGGCTATTTTCCGCACTTTTTCAATACCGAAGCCAATCAATACCCGTTCTATCCCATTTGCCTGATGCTCCCTACTACGACCCCGACAACATGCTTACCGAACAACGAGAAGCGTTCTACGCTTGGTACCACACTCATGCCTCGGACCCCTTCGACTTTCAGGAAGAATGTTAAAGTATTGTCGATCCGACGTGGACATTTTACGAATTTGTTGTGGACAATTTCGAGAACTGTTCATGGAACACGGAGGGATCGATCCTTTGAAAGAAGCCTGCACCATCGCCAAAGCATGTTCCTTAGTGCACAGCCAACGATTCATGCCCGAAAATATCCTGGCTGTCATCCGTCCTTAAACGACGAACTTTGTCAAACGTCAATACTTGGTCAAAGCTCTGCGCTGGTTGCATTACTTGTGCGACAAAGAATACAAATGGATCCAACACACCCGAAACAGAAGAAGCGAAAAGACCATCGGAACGTATTCGGTGGATGGCTGGGACTTAGAAAACCTCAAGATCGTGTACTAATGTAATGGTTGCTTATTTCACGGATGTCCCATCTACTACCCTCAACGTGACACTAAAAGTCAGTTTTTACTACGTACCATGGAAGACTTGTACCAGGCCACTTGTCAGCGGCGGTTGAAGTTAGAACAGCAAGGATTCCAAGTAGTGGAGATGTGGGAACACGAGTATTATCACCGTTTGAAAACCGATCCCAAGTTTAAACGCATTGTGGAAAGTTACACGCTGGTAGACCCTTTCAATCCGCGGGAGAGTTTGTACGGAGGACGTACGAATGCCACCCGTTTGATATACCACGCCGACGAGGAGAAGGAGAAGAAATCAAATACTTGGATGTGTGTTCGCTGTATCCTTACGTGTGCAAATATAATCACTTTCCAGCAGGGCACCCACAATTGCTGACGGAACACATTGGCCTGGACAACATTCGACAATACGAAGGATTGATTAAATGCAAAGTCTTGCCTCCCACGGACTTGTACCATCCCGTTTTACCTCACCATTGCCAAAGAAAACTGATGTTTCCCTTATGCCGTACTTGTGCTGAACGTGCAACCAAGACCTACCTTGTCCGCACACCCAGGAAGAACGCGCCATGACGGAAGCGTAGGTCAGCGCAGAATTGTTTAAAGCTCTGGACGTGGGATACCAACTGTTTGAAGTGGACGAAATTTGCTACTTTCCGAAGGCAGAACAGTACCACGAGGGTGACGAGATTCAGAAAGGTATTTTCGCAGACTACGTGGATGCCTTTTGAAAATGAAACAAGAAGCCAGCGGCTATCCTTCCTGGTGCCAGACTCCCGAAGACCAAAAGAAATTCAAAGAGAAATACTGGGAGCAGGAAGGCATCATTTTAACCAAATCGAGAAAAACGAAGGAAGGCAATCATTTGCCAAAGTGATGTTAAATTGCCTGTGGGGCAAAATGTAACAACGACCGTGTTTACCCAAGACGGAGTATTTTGTCCGATCCTTCCCACTACTTCCAGATGATTCACGACAAAACTAAAACCCTGAAGCACGTGAACGTCCTTCGTGATGACTTGCTCCTGCTCAATTACGAAGAAGAACTGGACTTTGTAGAGGCCGACGAATTTGGAAATGTCATCATTGAGGCCTACGTGACAGCCCATGCCCGCTTAAAATTGTACCAAACTTTAGAACTGTTAGGAGATCGGGTGCTGTACTTTGACACGGACAGTTGCATTTACATCAATCTCCTGGGTCACCGGCACCCTGACATCGAAGGAGACCGTTTAGAAGCCTGGACGGACGAGCACCCCAATGACAAGATTCTAAGTTTTTCTAGTGGTGGTCCCAAAAATTACGGTTACAAATATCGGGACAAACAAGGAGAAGTGCACACCGAGTGTAATGTGAAAGGAGTGACTCTCAATTATCGCACCAGTCAAGTAGTGAACTTTGGGGTATTGCAAGAAGCCTTGCAGTCTGGACAGGATCGAGATTTTAAAGTGACCACCTACCAACCTCACAAGATTGTACGTTTATCACATACCAAATCGTCAGTCGACCTTTGAAAAAGGTGTATCAAATCGTGTACGAGAAGCAAGTGCGGCTTCCCAATCACCTCACTTACGGACACGCTGATATAAAAAAAAATAGTTCCTAGACGATAGCTACCAACAAGAAGGATGACCTCGACACAGCAAGAATCGAGTGAGATACCCACTGAGAACAGTTCAAACCCTACCATTTTCCTGTCCTCTTGCCCTACTATTGTAATTGTGCCAGTCGATTGGAAACGTTTAAAAAATGGCCTACTGATAGGGAAGGATTACCTTCTTCGAATGTTTGAGCTAGAACATAATTTGTTTACTTGGGACCTGAGACTGGATTGGGGTACGAAGTACGGTGTTTCAGGTGTGGTCTGAGGTTGCGTATGGATCGATGTATCTATAAAGATTCAGCTATTCTAGATCATGCTCGATGGTTACCAAACTGTCTTTACTTTTCGATGGCCTTTCCACCCATCACACTACGGTACAGGTATGACGTTACCTTAGAGAAGGTAGTACCGTTGTCGACGAAGAAACAGAGGATGACTTCCAAAACTAGACATAAAAAAGGAACGATGCACAAGATCGAGCCTTCATTACGATTAGTATAAAAAGGGACAACGTCCAAGACCGATAGTTCATAGTGACTACCGTTGTCAAGCGAGAAAGATGAATACTTTTAAACAGCAAGTATCAAGCGAGAGACAACTCGAGTGCGATGCTGTGCCTTGCGAATGCAGGGATGCCGTACGCTGTGACCTCATCGATTCAGTACCACATCATGGGAACTTTGCTATGACTGCTACTACTACAATACCTACCATGGAAAGTTATGCTCTGCGTGCCAAACCTGACGGATGCGAAAGCGATGCCACTCGTTATCGTACACCTTATCATTTTACTGGTTTTCATTGTCTATGTCATCCACCACGTGAAACCATGCAGCTATATTCGTTCCCTGTGCATGAATACTGCGGCTTTGAAAGTCGATTCCAAACCTTCCGAGGAAGGTGGCCTAAGTATCTGGGAGGACCTACCCCCGAAGAATTATCCAGAGCCGGATTTATCTACTTGGGCCAAGGTGATAAAGTCAGGTGCTTCAGTTGCGATGTGTCACTTCACGAGTGGGAACTGAAAGATTCTGCTTACCTGGAACATGCTGGATGGTCTCCGCACTGTCACTACCTACCTTTAGTGGGACGAGCTCAGTAATCTCTGGATGGATATGTTACAAGACAACATTCGTGGTTTGCCTCTGGAGTTGAGAGAAAACATTTACCGAGAGTTTTTCAAATACATGTGAAACGCAAACTCAAAATCATTTTTCCATTTTTAAACTATGCTTTTCTCCAAAGTAAAGGAAGACTGATTATGGGAGGACACTACTTCAGTCACAAATATGAACGCGGCTATTGGCCACGACCCAGCGATTCCTGATTCTTGGAGGACACTGGATGGATACGTTATAAGAGAACAATCGTGGCTTGCCTGTGGAGCTGAGTTCAGATAACGCATTTACCGAGAGTTTGTCAAAATACAAGTTCAAAGCAAAGAACAATTGCATCCTTTACGTCACCAATGTTGTAACCACTGGTACGTAAATGCTATAAGAGGACTGATTCATGTGAAAGCATTCCAGTGGTCAGACATTGTTCAACTGGACGAAGACCAGAATACTTTGGTTGCTACTCATTCTACTTGCTACAAGCTAGCCATACTACGGCGAATTTCAGAGGAAGAGTTAGAGGATCACCAAAATATTTTACGCTATCAAATATTGTCTGTTTTGTAAATTTCTGTGGGTATGTAATGTGTGAACTAGTGAATAAAAAATTTGAATTCGCCACTGGAGTACGACCAGTTCTGAGCAAAAAGTACACTTATTAACTCCGACAAAAAGAGGTATGAAAAAACTGGCTACCATGCCACAACCTTTATCAGTCGTGATACAACAGATTCCATGGAAGGAAATCAATGACACTTCTGACTATGGAGGATTACCAACACTTATTACGAGAACTGTGTCCATTGAATTGGGGTTGACGTGTGGTGTGTGTCTTAATGACTTTCTTTCTGGGATTTCGTTTACCAGCCGATTCATTGTGGACTCGGTACGATCTTTACATTCCGGGAGGACTCCTGTGTGACTGTGCCAAGTGTAGAGACTGTAAGAACATGACACCAAAATATGTTGTGCAATGACTTGTGTGTTTGTATTTTGTCGATGTAACTAACCCTTTGGCTTTGATGTATTTTTTTTGTCTTTCGTGTTACATTTAAAAAAATTTTTTTTGCAATAACCGTGCCCTGAAAAAAGTATAAAAACTCTTGTCTTGTCTGACTTCGTGTCAAAAGTGATATTTTCTGTACTATGTCTACCTCTGCTGTCTCTGCTCCCTCTTCCTTCACTTTCAAAGTCTTCAACGAAAACTTAGATCGTGCCAGTTGGGAGGCCTTGTGTCTTCGCCATCCATTTAAAATATTAATTGATGGACCCAGCTATTCAGACAAAACCGAATTTGTCAAACGTTTGATCGAACATAAACATCATTTGATCGATCGTCCACCTCAACGTATCGTGTGGTGTTACAAAGAGTGGCAATCGGCGTACAGCCTCCTGCGAGAAAGTCAAGGCAATTCCATCGTCTTTGTAGCAGGCATTCCTGGCGAAGACGACGTGATCATGTCTGACCCCAGTCAAGCACATCAGGTCACCTTCGACAACATGTTAGGAGAAGACGAAGAGGAAATTAAACTGTGGTTTACGCGCAAAGGGCATCATCGTAATGCCATTGTCATTTACATCACAAAAAATTTGCTTCAACAAAGTAAAGCCCATCGCACCATCAGCCTCAATACTCATTACGTGGTCTTGCTTAAAAACCCTAGAGATAAATTGCAAGTACAAGTGTTAGCCAAACAGTTAGGAACGCTTTGGCTGACTCGTGCGTACGACGATGCCACTCAAACCCCTCACGCCTATTTACTCGTGGATTTGAAACCCACTACCCCCGATTATTTGTGATTTCGTACCCATCTGTTTCGCTACTTTTGCCAAGACTGAGGGCCTGTCGTGTACACATCCCCGTCGACTTATATAACAACAAAAAGTCTATATAAACTTAAGACACTTTTGGTCTGTCTCACACAGCGTCAACATGACGTCTCTTCAGTCTCATCTTCTCATCAAATTGATTCGTGCCTTCTATGGCATAAGTCGCGAAAAAAATCCACAAAGACGTGATCGTGTCTTAGAAGCCAGTCTCAGAGGAGTCAAACGATGGTTTACGGTGACAGTACGTCAATTACTGCAAGGCATCATTCATTTTCCACATCAAACCAAACGCTTTTTTGAAAGAAACAAAGTAGCCTTGACGCCCCTGGCAGATCCTCGCATCGATACTCATACCAAAAAGCAAATCATTTTGAAACCTGGAGGTAGCGGTTCTCTAGGAGGTGTCATCATTCGTTCCCTCTTAAAATGGGATCTCAATGCTCCCAAAGTTCTCCCCAAGAAAAAAGCCACTCCCCGACCCCAAGGTACCCAGAGGAAAAAGAGCAATGGTGTCAAGACCAGGTCACAGCCTCAAAAAAAGAAACGTCCCCAGCAAAAGAAAAAGAAAAGCCAACAGAAAAGACCCCAGAAAACAGGTTCTTCCCGCAAGAGAGGCACTTCGGCTATAGCAGCAGGCAGGGTGAACCCTACAACTTTTTTCCTGACCTTATTTTACAAAAATAAAGGTTCCTACAGGGGCTGAAAAAATAATGTCAATAACATAAACCGAAGCCTCTAACCGATTATATTACCATATAGTTTGAAAAACGGATAATAAATCATTTTCGGTTAGCTCATTTTTGTTATTTTATTTTTGACTTTTTGTTTTTTATGTTATAATGCGTTTAGTTTACTCGCGGGTCAATTAATTTTTGTCGGCCACCCTGCCTGCTGCTGTAGTACATAAAAACATTTATTGTTGTCAACAATCTCGTAAAAGCCTCAGATTAGCGAATAACGACTTGCGGCTCCCTTGTTAAGATGTTTGGAGAAAGTGCGATATCATTATATTATATATGAGAAAATCGCACTTTCTCCAACGGCAATAAAAATGATTATTTTTGTTATTCTGACGCTTCTATCAGATCAACCAAATAATTATTATTTTTTTCTGAATTCAGATAATCCGATAGATATTCCTCCGCTGTTGGTGGTTTTTCTTTATGCGGCACATACTTTAAATTTCGTTTATTATAGTAAATTAGCATCACTCTGTACCTATTTCCTCCGCACTTTGTGCAAATTTGTATTTTTCCTCGAACTCCATTTCCACATGACAAACAGGGTCTAATTCCTCCTGATCCCTTCTTCAGCATATAATTGTGATTTCCACAGTATTCTCCATGACATGGTTTGTTACATGTTTCTTTTGATCCTTGTATTAACCACGAACAATTATTTGGTGCGGCCTGAAATGGCATATTTATATATTTAATATAAATATTGTTCAATTTTTGAATTAGATATAAAATCTGTGGATAATATTATTATATAGATGTCAGAAAAAACAGAGCCTCCCCAGACTGTATATAATAATGTTGATAATTTAAAAGAAAATAATTATTTAGGCAATTTTGATTTGGGCGCGGATTATCACGAACAAATCAGAGATTTATTGTCGAGAACCCCACAGGACGAATTACATTATTTTGCAAAAGAAAGATATTGGTACTTATATGAATATTATTCTTTGTTTCTAAAATCATTCAGCGACGTTGTTTGGCATTCCGCTAAGGATGACGCTATTGAGAATCTTTCAGTGTTTGCGTGTTACAGAAGCAACACGTAAGCATGGGGAAACATTATTCAACATTTCGATAAATTTTATTTGTTCCTCTCTGATTCTGAATTTGATAAATTTGCTAATAATTTTGTAAATGAATCCTCCGTTACTGAAATTATTCCAAAATTCAGATTGAGATATACTGTTTTTGATCTTGACACAAAATACATCTACGAGGAAATAAAGGACTATAGTGGCGATGTTGTTGGTATAAAACCATCAGATCAACCAATCAACATTGAAGAGGTAATTGATTATTTTTCAAATTTATGTAAGTGCGACCGTGAAAAAATATTTGTTTTTGAAACAAACAGCGGATACCATTTTCTTTGCAAATCTGAACCGGTAACTTTTGATCAACAGCGCCATCTAATCAATATAGCGGCTGGCGTGAAACCGCGTTGGAGAATAGATCGACAAGCTGGTCTGTATAGCATCAAGTTGAACAGAACAAGATCATACAAACCGGGCAAACAAACATTATGTAAACGGCTAATTTCCCATCCTGAAAGTTCATTTTGTCCTTCAGAATTATTAGTTTTCCCAACGACAATCCAACCTCAGCATGTAGAAGTGACTGAAATTATACACGAAACAGCCATAAGCTGCGATGATATCTCCGCTGATAACTTTGAACGAATCTCCACTGCGTTAACAGGAAAACCCGATCAGCTGATCGATGTTATTAATGTGTCTCAGAACAGATTTATTGTATCGAGTAAAACCAGGACATTATTGTAATATTTGCGAACGTCGTCATGGATTTAACGAATTACACGGTTACATCGAAGATAAATGCGATAACTGTCTTGTATACATCAATCATGATGATTTTCTCGTGGGTGATTATTATTCTATTTGCTGTCCAAGATCAACAGGAAAACAAATAACCTTGCAGATGAATGCGATTACTGTAGATGAGGAGATCGAGAAATTAATAGCTGGAACATCTAATAATGCTGAATTAGTGCAGGTAGCCGAGAAGCATAAAAACAAAAAATACCTTAAATATTTGATCAACGCGAAACGTAGATTTCGTTATCCTGGTTATCTGAAAAGTAAAACAGCGGATCTTCTATATACAGAATTACCTGTCCATGAATCAGGATCAGGCTGCAGAATAATCCAAGATGAAGATTACCTCGACGGTTCTGCATGTGGGATGGGCAAATCAGAAGCAGCTTGGAGATCGCTGAAAGATAATCAGTCTGTCGTGATTATATCGTACAGGAAAACATTTACCGAAAAGATCAAATCAGATTACAATATTGAGTCTTACATGGACATTGATGGAAATATCACATTTAATGAAGGAGACAAGCGCAGAATTATTGTCCAGTGGGAATCTTTGCATAGGATCCGCGGAGTTCCTGATGTCCTTATTGTTGATGAATGGCACGGAATTCGACGGCAACAATTTGCGTCTGTCAAACACAGCAGAGAGCGCTGGGAAAAGTTTGCTGGATTAATAACAGCTTGTAAAAGATTAATTGTTCTCGACGCAGATGCTGCTGATGATGATATAACATTACTCCGCGATAAATTAGGTCGGTCAACGATGAAATTTATCGTCAACGATTACAAGCCAGACCATGACAAGAAGTTTGTCGTTGAAGGATCTCATGCGAGCAATCTACATAATCTACTAGAACAACTACGAAATAAGAAATATGACAAGATTGCAATATTTACACACAACAAACAGAGAACTAACTATTCTGTGGAAAATCTTGCAAAGCAACTACAACATCTCGGATATCGTGTCAGATATTATCATGCAGATACTGACCCTGTGCAAAAGAAATCAGACTTCAGTAATATTAATCATGCGTTCGATGATATTGATGTTGTCATCAGCAATCACACACTAGAGGCTGGAGTCAGCATCATTGATGAACGTTTTAAGAAAATGTTCGTGTTTTCTGAGGAACTTGGATCGGTAGAAGCAACTAAACAAGCAATCCACAGATTCCGCTGCGTTGATGAGATTCATTATTCAGCAACAAGAAAGCAACGTGAAAATAGATTACCTCTTAATAGAGAGGCTGTCGAAAAGGTTATTATTGATCGTGAGCGCTTAATTGACAATGACACAAAATTGTACAGGATTCCAAGTGCAGGAGAATTACAAACAGCATTTGGTTTTGCTTACATCAGCGACATCATCGACGAGAATAACTCTAAAATGTATTTTACATCAAGATTGATAAATGCGATGAGGAATACGGGTTATGAAATAATAGAACCACCCGTAGATGATTTTGAAACATGGGCGCGCAAGAATAATATTGAGAAACCTTCTGCTGTAGAAATCAAAAATAATCCCGCCGTTGATGATTTTCTAAAGATCTCTGTTGGTGAGCGAATCAAACAATCCCATGTAGAAGATCAGACTGTAGATCAAAATGAATAATATCCACAGTATTACAAATATGATCCACAGAAAAAATTAGAACCATATGAAGCAAAAAGATCGTATCTTAATAGTATATTCCAGTGCGATGTTAGTAAATTACCAGCTGAGCAAATAGAACATTTGTATAGGAACTCAGCACAAATAAAACGAGCTTATCGAGTAATTGCTAACAAAATGCATAACGGTCATGCAATAGAAACTGAAGTATTCCGATCTGATAAAATCAGCCCGAAAGAAAAATTAGCAAAAATAAGAAAATTTCTAACATTATTAGATTTACCTGATATTGTGCCTGACGATCTGCTAATAACAAAAATACCAATATCAGGCTCAGATTTACGTATGTACATCGAGGACATGATCAACGATCCGGATCTGCTACAGAATTATAATGATCTATTAAGTAATTGGTCCGCAATATTTCCTGAATCGAGGTTGTCTCATAAACCAAAATTAACTGTCAGGGACATCATTGAAAAGATCAAATTGATCTATAAGAGTTTTGGTGCATCATTAACAGCTAACGACAAAAAGCACGCAGAAAGATCAGATTACACGCTTAGTTATCCTGTATGGCCTAAATCAGACTTTATTGATGATCCCCGCTGGAGAAATTGTCTTAACACGAATCAAGGATTCTATGGCGGTAATGATATTACTGTTATAAACGAACACTCCGCGCTGTTAAAATTTATTATATGGTCAGTTAACGGCTGGTTCAATAATTAATCCTGACAAAATCAGGAACGAAGAGCAGATTGACCAAATAAATATTTTTATTGCCGTTGGAGAAAGTGCGATTTTCTCATATATAATATAATGATATCGCACTTTCTCCAAACACATATAAATATATCAGAATTACAAATTAACATTTCTATCTGATCTGCTAAATTTTAATCAGTTTTCTTGCCAACAAACATGGATAAATCCGAGGAGAATTATCGCGATGTCATGAAAGTTTATCTTGAATCAAGAAGAGAGTTAAAGGACAAACTGTTCAAAATAAATTGTTTAGAACATGAAATAATAAAAAATCAAACCACAATTAATTGCCTAAAAAACATAATTTCGAATTGCGACGAGTGCAAATTAAAATTGAAAAAGAAGCAGGAAATAGAACAAGAAGAAGATTAATCACATTTGATTATTAATTAAAAATAAATTCATATATAATAATAATTATCGGCAATTGAGCCTTATAGAGCTATATTTGATCTTGACGGACTATCACGTTGTATTTATTATTTATATATTTTTTATGCCGTTGATTTAATCTAGCAAATAATAAATAATAATGGCAACATTGGAAGATCTGAAAGCACTTAATATTTTAGATAAACACACTAAAGAATATAATTTTTTTAATGATGCATTCATCCACGGACCAGATGGCGAGCGTTACATTATGCAGCCGCCTGATACTGAGCTGACATTCAGACTTGTTGATAATAAGATTATTCCGATCATCAGTAAAGAAACCAATCTAACATTATTTTCATTAGCAAAGATCATTCATGAATTTTCAGAAGTATTTTTATTCAGATTTAATTTACTCAGTAAATCCGCCGCAGAAATAGAATCTATTTTTGGTCGGCCTCTTTCTTTGTGCGAAATTGAGGCTAAAATGTTTGTCGATGAAATGATACGTCGTAAATTGAATGGTGAGTTGTGGTGATTTGACTTTTCTATGCCGTTGATTTAATCAAACAATAACAATATATCATGGTATCTGTCAACGACCTTATTGCATTAAATATATTAAATAAACAAAGACAGGAGAATTATTTTCAGGATACTTTGATTCAAGGATCAAACGGAGAAAAATATTTTATGCCACCACCTGACTCTCAGTTGACGTTTAAAATTATTAATAATAAGATTATTCCGATTATCGGTAAAGTCACTGATCTAACAGAATTTTCATTAATTAAGATCGTCGATGAATTTTCAGAAATATTTGATCAAAGATTCAATTTACTCTGCAAGTCTGCTACAGAAATAGAGTCTGTTCTTGGAAGGTCTCTGTCTGCAGAAGAAACTAAAGCTAAGAAAATTGTTCATGATTTACTGTTATGCAATGCTGATAAAACAACTACTGCTGAAACAATTATTGCCAATAATAAAACAGAAATTACTGGTGGAAGATTGCGAGGAAGACCGCGTAAAATAAATAATTAATTTTGACTTTGTCAGGGACGAACCTTTAGATTTTGATAATAATCATTCTATCGTCATTTTTTTGATTGGCACAATCATTATATATTATATGAAAAATGTACCGATCAAGTAAATGGCTGTACATGCATCAGATTGAGCAAATAACCATTCTATTTCCGCGTGAGGGATCGGTACATTTTTCATATATAAATATAATAATTGTACCGATCCCCCCAACACAGATACAATCATCAGAATTACAAATTAACCTTTCTATCTTGATTATAATTTAATCTTATCATTTTAACCGTTAAACGTTGATTCTCCGCGGACAGATCAGCAATCCTACACCTATTTGTTTTTCGCTCAGATCTAAGGTTTTTTTTTATTAATTTTCTTTGTTCTACAATTTTTTTTTTTATAATCATCTAGATTCTGATTCTGATTTTTTATTTTACTGATTTCAATTTGCAATGCCGCTATTTTACTTTTTTGGTCATCAATTATTTCTTCAAGATCATTTATTTTGCTTCCATGCTCAGCAATTATTTTTTCAAAATCATTTATTTTACTTTTCTGTTCAGCAATTATTTTTTGATCATTAACGTTAACAAGGGGGCCGCAAGGTTCTATTTGATCATCTGAGGTTTCCTCATCATCATCATCATTATTAAGCATCAAATTGGTCTCAGAATTATTATTGACCATATTAAATCTTTTCCATATTTCATATACTCTTGCAGTACCAATCCGATATTGCTTTTCAATCTGATGTGCAGTTTGTTTATTTTTAAGGCTGGCGATGATCTGTTCATCATAATCACTTATAATGGCTGTCTTTGGCATTATAACAATCAGAATAAAAAATAAAAAAAACTATTTTTGAAAGGGGAAAGTATCTCAAATATTTTTATAGCCAGGCAATACCTGACCTTTGGTAATTGCTCGAGGAAATTCCTGCTGAGGCTATAAAAAGGGGGTTGTGATCACTAAACACAACAACCGGAGAAGGAGCTGAACTGATATAAACTTCAAAATGCTGTAATGCTAGCATTAAAGCCAAGCATTCCTTCTCGATTGTTGAGTAGTTTCTTTGGTGTTTATTTAATTTCTTAGAGAAATAACACACTGGGTGTTCTACACCATTTTTGTCATCTTGAAGCAAAACTGCTCCAACCCCAACATCACTTGCATCCACAGAGAGTATGAATGGTTGACTGAAATCTGGAGCTGTTAAAACTGGTGCACCTTCAAGTATGGCTTTTAATCTATCGAAAGCCTCTTGACATTTTTCAGTCCAAAGAAACTTGTTTTTCTTTTTCAACAAGTTTGTCAGAGGTTCAACAATATCCGAAAAATTAGAACAAAATTTGCGATAGTACCCAGCCATACCCAAAAATCGCATCAGCTTTTTTTACTGACAGGCACAGGAAATTCAGAAATAGCCTTGACCTTAGCATCTATAGGTTTAATTTGACCATGTCCCACAATATGTCCTAGAAAAGTAACACACGCACGGCAGAACTCACTTTTAGATAAATTAATAGTCAAATTTGCATCCGTGAGTCTGTCGAAGAACTTCCGAATCGTGGCTAGATGTTCTTTCCAGGTGTTGTTGTAGATGATGACATCATCAATATAGGCATCACACTTGTCTAGACCAGAAGTAATCATATTCATAAGGCGTTGAAAAGTATTTGGAGAACCCTTCATCCCAAATGGCATTACTTTATACTGGTAGAGTCCATCTGGAGTCACAAATGCCGAAATTTCTTTTGCTCATTCCTTTAGTGGAATTTGCCAAAAACCCTTCAGAAGGTCGAATTTAGTGACGTATTTGGCATTCCAATTTTGTCGATACAATCGTCGATTCTTGGCAATGGAAATGAGTCTGGTTTTGTCACACTGTTCACCTTCCTATAATCCGTACACATTCGGAAAGTTTTATCCGGTTTCGGAACAAGTATGCACGGTGAACTCCAATCACTCTTACTGGGCTCTATAAAATCATTTTCCAGTAAATACTGAATCTCTTTTTTCATGTATTCCTGTTTAAAAGGATTCATCCTGTATGGGTGTTGTTTCATGGGTTTTGAATCTACTATTTCAACGTCGTGAAAAATTTTGTTTGTCCTTGTAGGTATGTCTGGAAACAAGTGTTCATATTCAGACAATAATTGTTTAAGTTCACTTTTTTCTTGATTTTGTAAATGAGAAAGTTTCTGGTCTAGATTTTCCATAACTTCCGAATTCCGAAGACTTGTTGTTCCAAAATTAGTAGAATCCAACTGAATTCCTTCATTCAAATCCTCAGCTGGTGGGACAGGTACAACTAGATTAATTGCATTATTTACTTGGCTATTTCTTTTAAAATAATAGTACTTCATTAATTTATTTAGACTTACTAATATTATAATTTAGAGTACTAATATTATAATTTAACTCATTCATTTTCTTCTTTACTTTGTAAGGGCCATAAAATCTTAATTGAAGAAAATTCTGCAGAATGAGCAAGAGAGAATTGACTTTATTACAGGACTCGAAAATTCTCTCTGGTAAAATTTGGTGAAACCAAAGTTTCATTTTTAACTTGAACTGCTGAATGCCAAATTTAAGTGTAACAAGCTGGAACATACCAGACTTGAAATTTGACCTTTGACCATACTGAACAAATTTGAGAAGGCCAAATTGAGCAAAATTCCTCAAAGGAATTACCTCTGGAAAACTTGTTGACGCACACTTGATGGTCAACAAATTTTGGTTACCTGACTTGGTCTTTAGTAAGGGATCAACACAGTCTACCATAATTCTACTGAATGGTTCATCAAATGCAGGATTTGGTAGCAAATGAGCTTTAGGTATCTTTTGATTTGGTTTTCCTACAATTTGACAAGTATGACAAGACCTACAAAACTTGCACACATCACTTTTAATTTTTGGCCAATAGAAGTGAGTCAAGATCTTGTGATACATTTTATTTATTCCTAAATGACCAGCCATAGGAGTTTCATGGGCCAAACTAAGTATTTCCTGTCTGTAAGGTTTCGGAACCACAATCTGATATTTTACTGACCATTCGTCACTAGCAGGTACCTCGGGAGGTCTCCATTTTCTCATAAGAACTCCATTTTTAATGAAGTAACAGACAGGTACTTTAGTTGCTTCAGTTTCACTAACGGCCCACTGAAACAAACAGGAGATCTCAGGATCTTTCTCCTGTTTGACGACAAGTCATTGTCGTTTGTCACCCTGATCAGATAAATGAGAATGAGTATTCAAAAGAGGATCACTATGATCAATATCTTTTGACTGATCCAAATTAGAAGTAAAAGTGACCTCATCAAAAGCCTGACCAATACATGTGTCAGCTAAAGGAACACATTCCTCATCAAAATCATTCTCAAGAGCTTTCTTTGCCAAAGCTCTGGTAACTGAACAAGCTGAATATAAATCAGGGATTTCATTTACAACAGGATCAACTTTCTGATCCAAAGAAGGCTTGTCGGTTACAAGTGGATTAACCACAACCTTGTCTCCAGCTAAGTCATTGCCTAGCAACAAATGAATGCCCTCAACGGGTAAAGCAGACACTACACCGACTGTCACAGGTCCTGAAACTAAGTCTGATGACAAATTAACAGAATGGAGAGGAACATTAACAAAGCCGCACTCTACTCCCTGAATGAGAACACTCTCATTAGAACAGGCCTTCTCAGAAGAAGGCAAAATACCTGAAACTAAAAGACTCTGAGAAGCTCCTGTATTCCTCAAAATTTTAATAGGGATAGGATTGGCCAAATCACCCAAGAGTGATATAGAACCCTTCGACATGAATGGTTCAAAATTCTCCATAACACAATCAGACTGAGGTTTTTCAAACCCAACAAATGTTTTGTTTTCAATACATGACCGTGACCTTGACCTCTTAGAAATAAGAGCATTTGGGATAGGTCTATCTTGATTCTGATGCCTATATTTCAATTTGAAGCAATCAGAAATGACGTGTCCTTCTTTCTTACAATAGGTACACGTAGGAATAGACAAGGACTTTGAATCAAGTCTCGTACTTTCTGGCAAGTTCAAGCAACTCATCCTTCTTCAGACTATCCAACTGTTCTTGAGTTGGGTTAGAAAGAAAACTCTCCACTTTTGACATTCTTAAAGAAAGCCTGTTGTTTTCACTAAGATTTCAAATAAAATAAACTAGGGAATTTAAATTTCAATTTTTTTGCCAATTTCATATATCAGCTAATTTCATATATCAGCCAATTTCCTACAGCCATCCCGGACGAGCCCCCAATTTGTTTATGTTACGTATCGGCTCGTTCAAAGTAACACAAAGAAAGAGTGACTACAACAAGCTTTGTAAATTTTAACAAAAATAATTTATTTCCCTAGAAAACACGGTGAAAAGGTAAATAGGTGAAACAAGACTTACGATTTACGAAGAAGATCCAAAAATATGTTCTAAATTTGTGAAAACACATAAGTCCTGTGAATAAACAGTTCTAAATTGATAGTCTGAATCTCAGTTCCGATCCAAGATGGCGGATGATGACGTCAGACGAAGGCTAACACAGAATGTCCAGAATTTTCACTGTAAAGCACAATTTGTATTGTTCTGTTCCGATTTAGAAATAATTTCATCAAATGTCTTTGTCCAAAGCCAGTAGTGTTGTTCTCCAGGGAAAATAATTATTTAGAAAGTAGATGAAATACAGCTACCACCACTAACAACACACATGTTGTTCCTCGTACGAATGCGCAACTCTTTCCAGCACAGAAAAACTCTACAAGATGTTATGATGTGACTCTCAACTACGACTGACTACGACTACGACTGAACTTTCTTACAGATAACTAAGCATATAAAAGAAACTAATACGTCGTTTCATGTACACACGCACAGAGAACACGTGTGATTTCGCAATCCATCTGGACATTACGAAAGCCTAAACAAGTATCAGCCAATCATTTACATAGCTACTGCTGAATGTTTAACTTGCGACGAATTTACTATCATACAAAGCTCGTGCTTACACGAGTCACATTTACGTTTTAAATAAATACGATGTTTCTAACAAACTATTAGACCCATGCAAACGTAATCATCATAATAATAATAACTACATTTAATGATGTAAAAATAAAATAAAAATGAAACAAAGAATTAGAAGAATTTAAAATTTTAACACACATGTAATTTAACTACAGGGTCGTAACAGTTGGTACAACACGGAGGAATTTTGCCCATGTTGTTAGGGCTCTTGCTGAAAGGTGTATTAGGAACAATGCTGGGAGGACTGATGGGAGCAAGATAACAAAAGCACCAAGAAGATAAAAGGGGTCTCTGGAGTCAAAAGATCTCATACGTGATCTTTGGAATCTGATGGCAGGAAGAAACTGGCTTTAGTATCTTACAAACGATGGATGGAATTCCATCGTTGGCAAGAACAAAGTACCCCGCATTTACCTCCCAATCCTCATTGATGGATCGCAGTGATTTGTCAGAAACGGTCAGCTGTTGCAACGACTTCAACTCTTTCACCAGAAAGTTTTAGACGAAACAGCTCTACCGACTCTGAAAGATATTAAGGCCCTGATGAAACGTCCATCACCAACACGACCTCCCCAATGGCCAAGACAGACGCAGCCCCACTGATGCCGCAGGAAGAAGAAGCATGAGAAGTCTTTCAAACACCGTCAGCAGCTCCTATCCCTAGTAAGATTGCAGCGTCCTTGTTGACCCCTTCTCCCACACCCCAACTAGAAGAACTTAAAGCTTGGGTTAAAAAAATGATGTCCACTCCTCCTTCGACAGAAGTCAAAAAGAAAGAATGGAAACCAGAAGTGAAAAAGAAAGGAAGACAAAAGCCATCCCATTACCACCACCACCACCACTACTACCCTCGACTTCTATTCCCGTGGCACATTGGATATGTAAAGCCGTTTCCAAACCACCACCTCACTCCATCCAGACAAACATCAGTGAGGAGTGGGTGACCTATTAAAAAAGTCCCGATGAAGAATGTGTTAGCCAGCATTTACTACGATCCTTCCCATCCTGCAGGTTACGGAGGAGTTCCGAAATTGTATCGTGCTGCCAAAACCCAACTGAAAAGTGTTCGTTTCCTTAAAGTACAACGATGGTTACAAGAACAAGCCACGTACACCTTACACAAACCCATTCGACGAAAATTTTCCAGAAGTCGCACCCGAGTGGAGAGCATCGATCATCAATGGGAAGCCGATTTAGCCGATGTCACTCATTTGGCCACCTACAATCGTGGTTACAAATAATTGTTTTGTGTCATCAACGTCTTTTCCAAATTTGCCTGGGTCGTGCCATTGACTTCCAAATCGATCACTGAGTTCGTGCTTGCCCTCAAGCTGGCGTTGAAACAATGTAGTCGTCACCCTCTTCGATGGCAAACCGACAAAGGCACCGAATTTCTGAACCAAGCTTTCCAAAAAGAATTAAAGAAACGAGACATTCATTTTTTCACCACGGATAATCCAGAAAACAAAGTCAGCATCGTGGAATGTTTTCAACGCACATTGAAGGAACGCGTGTGGAAATAGAAGTGACCATTATGCCCTTAAACACAACCTCAACCGCAACCGCAGCAGTGACCACTCCTTCTCCCAGTTCTTCTGTGCAAGATCTACAAAAGCAACCCTTGTGGGTGTGGTGTGGAAAACGTGTGCCTAAAACGCAAATCGTCTTTATCTGCCAAATCTTTGTGGTGTATTGTGTCATCGGTGCTGCCATTGCCAGTTTGAGTTTGCAACAAGGAAACAAACAATTTTTGGACCATTTTACTGAGCAGTTGCATTGGTTACCTTCTCACCAATCCTTCCCTTAAATACTCTAACGGTAACAAGTGGAGCCTTGCGCCTAACGTCAGTCACACCCCCAACAGTCACCACCCAAGGAACAATAAAAATCCTCTTTTGGATACTCCCCTGACTTCGAGTGACCCCTCGGACAGCAGAACTCTGGAATTATGAACAACCGATTTGACTTAACGTTACCCAGCGACAGTTCCATAGAGGTGTTCCAAAAAACACATTATGCTGTTTCACGGCCAAATTACCTCAGGCCATCCAATTGGATCACGAAGCCCATTGGGAAGTGGCTTTGGTGGAAATGATTCACCCTACACATGTTCTAAATGTCCTTCTAAATCAAATATTTTTAACGGTCGAAGTTCATGACAAGGAAGTGCAAAACTTCTTGGGTGCCAATGTAAAACACACTAAGAAAACAAAGGACCACCAAACTCCAAAGTAGACCTATAGCTTGATACTTCCCCCAGGCTATTATTTTAGTGATCAACATTTGGTTAACACGATTGCTGACATGTTCAATGAAGTGTTTGGCAAAGCCTTGGAGAGTGTCAGAAAAAGTGTCGCCATTGAGTACCATAAAGTGGCTCGTCGCTTACTGATGAAATTTTCGGAGGGCAGACTGGTGTCCATTATATTTTGTCGTGAATTGTTTGACATTTTGGGTGGGGACGTTGAAATGAGGATGAAGATATTCAAGATTAACGAATTACCAGTCATTTACGACAACTTGACTTTTGCAAAATTGTTTCGTTCCCCGGTAGAATTGAAGCAAGGACTAAATATGATTTTTGTGTACTCCGATGTGGTGGAGTACAACGTGGTGGGACACACATCCGTGTAGTCACTGCGTGTCATTCCTTTCAAAGTGGATTCTGCCACGAACGCTGACGAGGAAGGTGAAAACACCTATCATGTTCACCGTGAATTTGTACATCCTCACTATTTACCCGTCAGTAAGTCGTATTTTGACACTGTCAACATTACTATGAAAGGAGATCTGGGACAAAATATTTCATTCACCAAAGGAAAAGTTACGGTGAAACTCCATTTTCGAAAACGAGTTGTAAGTTATGTATCCTGTGTACCGAGGAGTCGCTCGACAGCGAAGACATGGTTTAGGAGATATGTTGAAATCTGTTGAAATCGACGTTTGGTTCGCTGGCTCCTGTTTTGAAACAGATGGTGACACGAGAATTGCTCGTCTTGTAAGATGCCTCTTTGACGCAAGGCAAAGAATTTCTCCAAAATGTCATCATCGACAAACAGAAATCCAAAGAAGCTTTCTTGAGAGCAGGCAACAATGTCTTGCTGCAAAGACATTTTGGGCCCACCAGAAACTCCTATACATGCCCTTGACGCTGACGAGTCAGGAATTCCTGCTTCCCTGACGCCACAGCAAGGACAAAGCTGAAAGAGACGACGACGAAGACACCTTTTCAGAAGCCTTCACACGCCCAGAGCTAGAAAAACCAAGAAAAGAAGAACCGTCAGTCAATTAGACGTTTTTGACTATTAAATCACAGAGAGAAAAATGATGCATCGAGAGTCTTGCGCATGTTCTAAGTCGAAACTGGATCTGTTTGCCATGCCACCCACCATGATGACGATGCAGGAATCTCAATGTTTAGAATTTCAACCGTCTTCTTTTTGACGGATTCAGCTCCCATCGAGTTTGAAATCAAAGGACAGCCCAAAGATTACATCGATCTGAATAGCAGTAACATGTACTTGAAAGTCAAAGTTATAGATAAGGATGGAGGTCCTATAGACGCTGAGGAAGTAGCCCCCGTCACCAATTTCATGCATTCCTTGTTCAGTGGAGTGGATTTGTATTTGAATAACAAGCTGGCCAGCAGCAGGATGGATACTTACCCTTACCAAGCGCACCTGGAAAATCTCTTGACGTACGGAAAAGAAGCCAAGAACACTCATCTGGATGCTTGCGTGCTATGGAAACCTGACACAGCAGGCAAATTCAATGACACCGATTTGATTACAGATAAAGAACCAAACCACAGTGTGGGATTCAACGAACGTCGAACAAAAATGACAACCTTCACCATTCCCAGATGACAGTGATCCATTATCAAAGATCATCTGTTCCAAGGACAGTTACCCAAACATTTAATCATTGGTATCGTCGAGAATTCAGCCTTCAATGGAGCCCCCAATCAAAATTCTTTCAACATTCAGCACTTTGGCGTGTCCAAAGTTGAAGTCAGTCGCGATCGCAAGTCTTTTTGTACCAGACCCTTTGAACCTGACTTTGACAAAAAGAATTACTTGAGATCGTACTTGTCCCTGTACGAAGAAACCGGAGAGTTAGTGACCAACACCAGCCACGGTATTACGTACGAGGATTATGCAGGAGGCTACGTGTTGTGGGCTTTTGATTTCACTCCAGATCAAGGCAGCGATGAGTGACAATTCCACCCTATAAAATCTGGAAAGATTCGTGTGAACTTCAGTTTGCAAACGGAGACCCTGATGAAACGGTGAAAGTCATTTTGTATGCCGAATTCGATAATAGCATAGAAATCAACAGTTTAAGAGAAGTCATTCTAGACTATTAGAAGCTATGGAAGACTCTTATCCCTCTATGAATGGTGGAGAATCTTTGGAAATGGAATGGGAGAATAACGTGGAAGCAGAACCACCCTCCATAAAAGAAAGGCGAAGAGGAGATGGTGGTCATGTCCAGATGGCCAGAATAAGAACAACATTAAGTCTCCTGTTTTGCTAAACACCTGGCGGATAAAATTACGGCGTTGAGCAAAAAAGATTGTTATGGATGTCAAAACGATCATCCCAGTCAAATCCAACACGATAAATATATGATGATGAATCAAGAAGAAAAATTGGACGAGTATTTGGGGGACGCTTGGGGTCATTGTTGCATGAGTGGTATGAAGACTTGCGTGATCACTCTTGGCCTCCATTGACTGCTCTAGAGATCCATCGCATCGGACCTCTCTTGGCTCAGAGTACGGAGACGAAGCAAAGAGACAATTACTTGACAGGGATTTCCAAGAAAAAAATCAGGATTGAATTGATGACTTATCATTACCTGTAAAACACAGTAAAAAAACAAAACAAAATGGATACCTGGGAACTTTATTACCTTTTGAACAACAGTTCGAACCCTGCTTCTTGGAATCCTGTGGTGTGTGCTGAAGATTAACTTTCTCATCGCAAACCTAAAGACCATTAAGCTTATGTCATCAACACGGACGACAACCATCTCCCAGGAATCCACTGGGTAGCCGTCTATTTCCCTAAAGATGCCTGTGTGGGGTATTTTGATTCGTATGGACTACCGCCTGCCTTTGGAAGACGACATCATCGACTTTATGAGATTAAATGTCCAGATGACTCGCTTCAATAATATGAAATTACAAGGCACAGATTCTATGGTGTGTGGACAATATTGTGTGCATTTTCTTCATCAATGCAGTCTTGGATATCTCTTAGAACATTTAGTGACTTATTTTCATCGTGACTGTTTTAGAAACGATGAAAAATTAGATCGATGATTTTGTGACCGTTATGGCTATCTCTTATCTTTTATCCGTGGAAGTCTAGCTTGATTTCACAACGTTGTCAACCTTGTCAAAAATAGTTTGTTTGAATAAGTGTTTTATTGTTAGTTGTTGGTTAAATAAAAAATGTTGTTTCTGAAAAAATGTGTCTGTCGTTTGTTTTTTAAAAAAAACACTGTGAATATATGCTCTTTGACTTCTCAATATCCCTCACCATGAGATAAGCTATATATCGTTCCGACCCAAGAAATCGTAGGGATGTTTTCTATCTCGTCCGCGAATGAGACATGTCAAACGGGGCGGTCTCCAGTCTGACCATCCATGGTTGCCTCGTCTACCTATGAAGATGCCTTCTAATTTAGCTAAACTAAACGAAGTGTCAGGCAAAACCTGATACCCAAGCCTGATGAGATAGAGAATGTCAGGCTGTTAAAAGTTGCCCAAGACCTGATAGAAGAGTTCTTCAGAGATGAAATCAAGAGGAGCAAGAAGAATGGACGGAGAAGTACAGACTTCAGAAACAGCAGAGAGAACAGCAACAGCAGCAGCAACAACAGGTGTCAGACAGAGGTTTTGTGGACTGCCGTGTAGACACGAAAGACTTCATCTTCTCCTTCCGCAGAAGCAGACCCTATCCTGCAGCCAGACAGGGACGCAATCTTAGACGATAAAAGATGTCCATAACCCCATCAACAAAACAGCCCTTTTCAGAGCTACCCCAACAACCATCTAGAAAAGAGATACTAGTTAAATTGCCAAATTATATATCTGTCTTTGTGTATTGGTAGTTTAAAAAATAGAAGTTTGTCTATTAACAATTCGTTTCTCTGGCTTGTAAGAGTGTGTGCGTGTGTGTGTGTGCGTGTGTGTGTGTGCGTGTGTGTGTGTGTGCGTGTGTGCGTGTGTGTGTGTGTGTGTGTGTGAGTAAAAAATTGGAAGTGTACCTATCAACACTTCATTTCTCTGGCTTGTCAGATAGTGTGCATTTGTCTGTATGTAAAATGTGAACGTAAGTGTTTCTTTTAGGTCGGCGCGCGTTCCGTGTGTTTTGGTTGTGATACGGGTATTGATAGTTTTGGTGTAAGGGGGATGTTTTCATTCACGCCCGTGCTTCAGACATAAAAATTGCAGCGTTCGTCAGTCTGGCTACCCAGTGTTCACTCATTAACTTAGAAGATGAGCTGAATCACAAAACTATTGGAGCTTCATATGCACATGGAGTATGCCAGGCGCCTACCTGACGATATGGTTATGGAGGCGATCCAGCAGGAAGCCAGAATAGAGGAAGAGGAGGAGAAGAAAAAGAGAGAAAAGGAGAAGGATAGGATCATGGCTCACCTCATACTTAGACCTCTGTGTCAGGTCAAGCCTGAGGTTAGGGCGCCTCCACAGCCACTACCAGCACCACAGCAACTACCAGTACCACAACCACTACCACCAGTACCGAGACCTGTAGTTCTCCAGACAGAAAACTGGGAAAAAGAGGTAGAACGACAGCGTCCACAGGAGATAAGGAAACCTCATCATCCACGGGTGTGCAACAGAAGAAGACAGAGGGAAGTCTTCACCTTCCCTCAAATTGAAAACTGAGATGATGAGGCTACTCAACCAGCCTCTGCGTTCCCAACCATGCGCATAAATTGGGAACATAAATGGAGCAGATGTTGCGTGTGTGGGGCCAGACCTGAGAGGTGCCAGCATTAAGAGGTACATATGGAGTTCTAAAAAAAAACAGTCCTTCTCAGGGCTAGCCAGATCTCTAGAAAAGAGAGACTAATCAAGTTGCCAATTTGTGTGAATGTGGAGTAGTGTGACTATAAACAGTAACTCTTTTATTGACGTGTGTGTGTGTGTGTATAGATGTTTGTATGCGTGTGTATGTGTGTTTGTTTTTTATCTTAACAAAAAAACCTTGCCAATGCACAATTGTAATTCCCGATATGTATTGATAGAAAGTAGATTGATTTTGTATAAAAATTTATTTCAGGTTAGCACTCTCGTCACTGTGGGTTGTTGGGTAGGTGATATGGATAGTTGGTAAGAGGGGATGTTTTCCTTCACGTCCGTGCTTGAGACATAAAACGCGAAGCATTCATCATTCGCGTCATTCTACACGGAATAAAAATAACTTCGTACCAGATAGATAAAATGAAGACATTGCAAGAGTCAATAGATGACCTGCGGATGTAGGAGGAATTTATAATCAGATTAGAGTATGGTGCCTATAGTCTTCACAGGCTCAAGATGGAGATAAATAATTTGAAGAAGACGAAGGAAAGACTGAGAGCGTTATTGAAAAAGGAAAAGGAGGAGAAGGAAGAAGAAGAGGATAAACAAAGAATGAGAGACTGGAACGAAAAAATAGTAAAAGAAGAGGAGAATGTGAAGAGGTAAAAAGAGGAGGAGGAGGAGAAGGAGAAGGAGAAAGAGGAGAAGAAAAAGAAGAAGAATGTAGTACAGAGAATAAGAAGTTGGTGGAGGAAAAGAAGAAATTAGAAGACAAAGAAGAAGCAGTTTACCAATATGCCATGTTCATGCCCGCTCCACTGTCTCGAAAAGATTTGCTCTCTTGCCATATTTGTGTCTTTGTTTGTTGCTTATTTGTTTGTTTATCTATGTCTATCCAGTGATATGTCCCGCCTCTCCAGGCGATTTGGGGGGGGGGGTGTATGAACGCTACCGGTTCCCGTCCAGCCAAGCGTTATATGTTATATTTCCCGTCCCGCCAAGCGTTATAGCTTTTTTTCTCCCGCTGTCCCTGTTAGTCCCTATTGAGGTCAGCCACTTGCAACATTGTTGCCATGTCCAGTAACGTGATGTCATCCCACCTGTTCCATTCCTATTGTCCCTATACAGTCCCAACCTATGTTCAACTTTCCCTTGTCGCTATAGTGGATATACCCCTTTTTAACATTAAAATCCCATTGTCGCTAAGATGTACTACATCACTATTTATTTTGTTCTCATTTTCTTTCTAACAATTAAAATGGAAAAGCATGCCATGCACTAGAATTTTAGCGCCCATCACATTCCGAAGGTTATAGACATTGAATGTGATACAGTTTGAGATCATTTTAAATAGACATAAAAAATCTTAATATCGCCAATGTTAGATCTTCACAAAATCAAATTAATCTTTTATTTAAAATGAGAAGAGGTGTTTTTATCTTTACTCATGTACTACATAACATCTTTTCCAGAAAATGCCACGGAAATAGAAACATTAAGTGAAAAGGAAAGTCGCGAGCTCTAACAAAGAGTCTCTATAAAAAGCTAAACATATTTGCCTTCATAGATCACTATCGATTGGGAAGGTGGTAGACATATTTAATGTTCCAAGGTGTCAGGCCGGTCAGGACCCAAGTCTAAGCCTGGAATCAGACAAACTGTGCATCAAAAGGTCAAAAGCAAGATTGTCATTTGTCAAATTAAATCCAGCAACGCCACTCAGTAGCCAAAAAAGATAGGTTATTACAGAAACACTCATGGGTATCTCGTTAACAGTCATTTGACTTTTTTCACATTTGAATTATAGTAATTTCACTAAATCACGTGCCATTGTGAGTCATAATATATAGTAATCGTAACACTATAATAACATCACTATCATAAGTTATGGAAGTGATGGATACAAAAATGTTACTAAATCTGTTATTCAGTCACTTTGATTATCAGATTTCCTTGATATCAGCAATGTAGTACAGTTCCTGCTTCCAAGAAGTATGATATCAAAATTTTAAAATTATTTTCGATAGGGGATAATTAGTAGAATAATATTACCATGAGAAAGTTGTTTGATCTGTGAGTTAGACCATTTTTTTGTAAGTAGTAACGATATTGATTCTCAAAGCATCCACTTTATTGCCTTGCTATTTTTGTACTGTATATACCTAGTTTGATCATGTTCTTATACAATATGTCTATATATAAATTTTGTTGAATATTAATGGAGTTTTGTGTATGAACTTGTGGGTTGTTTTTTTCTCTTCTGCTTTTATTGTGTGTGCATCAATGTACTGTGTGTGGTATTATACATATAATAAAGGTCCACAAAGAGTGTTAGTTCATACATATTATTATTATTATTATCTTGAAATTTGTGGAAGAAGTCTTTGAACTATATCAAGACTGGCCTCAAAGGTATCTATTTGTATTCCCTGAAATAACAATAATTAATAGATGTTTTATATAGACATAAGTTATTGTTTCATTGAATGGAAGTAATTGTATGTGACCCCCTTTTACAAGTTTCTTGTATGAAAAGGTTGATAAGGTGACAGTGATGTCAGGTTCTGTATTGTTACATGTGCATGGTGCAGGGTAATGTATAACAGAAGATTTCCTATAGTTACGGAATTATCGCCTTACATTATGCAAGACAGTTGAAACAGAGATACAATTGAGTATGTAGGTAATCTTGTACTTCCTTTTTATTATGAGAAGCACAAGATAAACCAAAACTGAAATGCAGATGTTCTTTTCTGAAATGCCATACACAATTCACAAGCAACTCTTAGTTGTGAAGACATACACAACACACCAACAAGTCTTGGATAAGTATGGACACATTGGAACGTGAAGTCATATACAATGCACTAGTAAGTCTAGATGGCGAAGCATTACATAACACACCAATAAGTCTTAGGGTAGTATGGAGATATTTGAATGTGAAGCCATACATAACACACCATTAAGACTTATGATAGTATAGTGGCAGTGGAATGTGAAGCCATACATGACACACCAATAAGTTTTAGGGTAGTATGGAGATATTTGAATGTGAAGCCATACATAACACACCATTAAGACTTATGATACTATAGTGGCATTGGAATGTGAAGCCATACATGACACACCAATAAGTCTTAGGGTAGTATGGAGATATTTGAATGTGAAGCCATACATAACACACCATTAAGACTTATGGTAGTATAGTGTCATTGGAATGTAAAGCTATACATAACACACCATTAAGACTTATGATAGTATAGTGGCAGTGGAATGTGAAGCCATACATAATACACCGTTAAGACTTATGATAGTATAGTGGCAGTGGAATGTGAAGCCATACATAATACACCGTTAAGACTTATGATAGTATAGTGGCAGTGGAATGTGAAGCCATACATGACACATAAGCAAATGTTAGAGTATTATTTAGACATTGGAATAATGAAGACATATGGTAATATGGAGACATTTGAATTTTAAGCCATACTTAACACAGGAACTAGTCTTAGGGTAGTATGGAGACGTTGAATTGAACAGTATTGTAATTCTATATATAAGGTTAAGTTTTTATTATGTTTTCTTTGTTTTGATATTGGAATGTCGCTTTTTTAAATCTTCTTAATTGGTAAATTATATAGTCTGATCGTTATTTATCTTTGCTGGGTTTGATCTTCCTTTCATGATCAGGATACACGATTAGTAAGAGTCGAACCACGTTTATTTCTGCATACTGGAAAAGTTTTTTAAGCAAAACCAAAAAGATTGAAATAAATGCAAGAGTAAGCATTGAGCTGAAGGAGGATTGTTTGTAGAGTCTTCATTGCATTACTTTTAATCAGCTCTTGCGTGAATTGGTTCAGAATGAGATGGAACAGTTTCATAGTGATGGAGTTGGTTTGTGAAAAGGGGATTGAATTACAATGGGATAGTAACATGATGGTAAGTCAGGAAGAAGCTGTACTTACTAACTTTTAATTAACTCTTCTATAAAATGGTTCGGAATGGGATGAAACAGTTTCAGAGCGATAGAGCTGGTTTGTGAAAGGGGAGTGTATTACAAAAGGATAGTAACGGAATTGGACTTCAGGAATAAGCTGTACTTAGAGATGAAACTTTAATCAGTTCTTCCATGAAATGGTTCGGAATGGTATGGAACAGTTTCAGTGTCATGGAGGTAATTAGTGACAAAGGGAGTAAATTACAAAAGGATGGTTACAGGTTGGAAAGTCAGGAAGAAGCTGTCCTAGAAAGGTTTACTTAAAGGGTTAGAAGTGATTGTCGTTGAAGTTGTACTGCATGTTAAGTTCATGTCGGGTAGATATTTTAGAATATGAAAGATTTTGGTTCGAAGAGGGTTTAGAGTTAAAATGAACTGAGGTGTACCGGATCAACTGGCGTACATGAATAGATGTAGCTGTACAATTCTTGCTCTTTAGGATTGTTGCAGTTGCATATTGCCTCTTTTTAAATTGTTTGTAATCAATCTATACATATTTATCTGAGAATTAAGGTTGAGAGAGGTTCAAGTTGAATCCTTTATATGTTTATTAAATGCCAAATAAAGACGAAAAGTTTTAGGTTGGACTACTTAGCACACCTGTTGTAAATTTTTATTCAATATCATCAGTCTCACCATCGGCACTTAGGTATTATTATAATTACTTTTGTTCTCTAACATTTGGTAAAGGGAACTTTTATCTTGTTAAAATTTTGGACATTTCAGGAACATTAGAGAATTTATCATTGTAAAATGTCCCATAGGTACCGACTTATAAGTCGTCAGACTGCAAACAAGATAGATTTTGATTGCATTATGAGCTGGCAGATTCAGGTCTGTGTTGTTTATTTTACTGATTACTTGTAACAAACTCCTTAGACCCAGATCTACCAGCATATAGCTGACAGCAGAATCTAAGTCCGCATTTTGCAGTTGGACTTAAAAGCAAGTAATTATGGAATTAAGAGAACGATTTGTAATTTCTCTATGTACAATTATTTGTTGATCTGTAAAATAATTAATACATAAGTATTCTTAAAATTATAGAGAAAATAGTAGTTTTGTTTTCTTAGCTCTTTGAGTTCGCTACGATTGTGGAACAGAATAGCACCTCTTAAACATTCTCATTGCTGTATATTTGCACAGCATTTTGAACTACTTGACTGATTTATCTGTAAAGTACTGGATCACAGGTTTCAAACTTTTTAAAATTATTTGGAATACTCAAATGAAATTTTGGGTATGTTTTATAAATGTGTTAACACTATATAATCCATTAAATGATTTTTTTTTTCAAATATATTATAAAATGTAAACCGCTTTGAAGTACATACTTTTTTTACATATCGGTCAGTATACCTCAATACGGATAGTTCTCTTCAGTTTAGAAAAGCAGTTTCAACCTGTTCTGATACTGGAACATATTGCTTTGAACATCTTGTGTATTGCTTTTTTATTGCCTTATTGCTGTGTATTTGCTTAATATGTTGAAACTCTTGGGTGATGTATGTATAAATCATATGATCCTACATTTTGAAAATAATTTTAATTATTATGAATAATCACATGAAACCTCGATGCTTTATTTAAATGTTGTAATTTTGTATAACCACCTTAGTAAATAAGAGAATAATCCACCTATTGATTAGCAGAACTATTTATTTAAACCAGTTTTGTTGTTGAGAAAGGTATCATAGCGAGCAACACAAAATCTTCTAAGTATCTGGTGAAATGCTTCCTAAAGACTCAGGGTATCAGGGAGACTGGATAGTATAGTAATATTGTAAATAATGCATTTTTTATTATTTTCATACGTTTTCCTTTGTTTGTGATTTTAGAATTTTTTAAAAAAATTTTGTTATTGGTAAATTATAAAGTTTAGTTTTATTTATCTATGTAAGGTTTGATGTGCCTTATATATAATTTGGCTGCACAACTAGCAAAAATCAAACCACATTACTCATTGCACATTTGGGAAGCTTTGGACGAAAATCCATAAGATTAAAACACCCTCATACCTGCCAAAAATAAACCTAAGCTTGATTCTCTGGATAATATTTCTTGAGTTCCCATTCCTCCCTATTATTTGAATCATTTCTTTGAAATGGCTTGCAACCAATATACTATATTAGAGGTGTTTTGTTAAAGGGAGTAAATTACACAGCAATAATTATAGATGGGAAGCAGCCCTATGTGAGAGCTGCTTTACGATGTGAGATGACTTACTGAATTTGTGCAATTTATGTTCTTTATGACTATTCCATTTGCACACTGTTAATTTTCATATTTTTAGATTTCTCGTCATTCTTATCCGGAATAAAGGCTCTTTTGCTACAACACCATAGCATATCCACATTTGCCAGTGTACAAGTCACTAGTAATTAACATATGTTCCTGTGGCCTGAATTGACCTCTCCACGCCGTGCATGTAGCTCTGCCACTTTATTGGAGATAACTTTTAGACAAACAAGTGCAAAATATGGCGTCCTCGTTGCTAGAATGTAGAGCACAGTTAGCCGATCTTCCATAAAATGTTTCTCCTGATTTTGTTAGAGATATCAATTTATCATTGAAAAGCAGACAATAGGAGTTCTAAACTTTCAGCGAAGGATACAAATCATGATGGAGGGGCCCAAGTGGCCCAGTGGTCTCAAGCGCTCACTGTTACGGATCACTGCCATCTCACCTTTGTCTGCGAGGGTTCGAGTCTTAGGCTCGGCTAACGTGGGTACGTGAGAGAGCCTGCCAGTAGCTTCTCGTGTGTCGGTGGTTCTTCCCGGGGTTTTCCTGGGTTCTTCCTCCACCAGTTATGCTGGCTGCCATGTATAACCTATCTTGTGCTGAAACATGGCGTTAAACCTACAACAACAACAAGAAGTCATGATGGAATCATTTTGAGGACATCATATTATCCCCTACAAAATGCCATAGAAGCCTGAAGAAGAATTAAAAGCCCCTTATGATCCACATGAACATAAAGCCGACGCAGATATCACTTAGACACTGAACTTGTCAGGCAGGGTAAGTTACATGATTTTTTTTATGCTTTACTTGGACACGTGCTCTTTTAATATCATTGAAACTTTCAAGGATTCTGCAACACCATCATAATAAAACCTGTTGCTGGTCAAGAGTGCTATGGTAATCACATCACCACCGGAATTCTTATATATGTACATACTGAAGTCAAAATAAAAATTGGATGCGTTTGGTGTTTGTGATTGATCCTTTTGAATTGAACAGACAGTTGGATACAATATTGATTTTTTTTATTTCCTGAAACTGCTGAGAACGTTCAATTGAATGCTTTGTTTCCAAAATATAAAACAGTGTTGAAAATACCCATATCTACCTATCAAACCCTTGGGAATATGTGCCAGGAAACAGCAAACAATTCAATTTCTTAAGGAAAGGAAAACTTACAGTATTAAAAAATTTAAGACATACCCTTCAATATCAAAATGTAACTTTCTCCTAATAGTAGGGGGCTTTCTAGCAGATTTGGGATTTGGAGCCAAGGTATCAGCTGGCAAAGGATCTGAAAATTCCTGTTAGCCAGATATTGTTTACAAAATGCTGCAAAAGGAAGGACAGTTGTGACTTAGAAAATTAATCTTCAATTTATGCATCATTTTAGTCGGGAAACATTTGCCTTTATCTTTTACAAATAGAGATATATAGATATACAGTATTTTTTATTTCTTTTTATTTTTTGGGTTTCTGTTTTGTTTTTTATATATTTTGCTTCCATTTAATGTCATAAGGACCTGATTAGGTTGTAAAATATTTGGGCAGTATTATTACTCAAGGCAGGCGAAGGTGATAAGTGTCCGGATAGCTGGAACCATAGTTTATCCAGAAGGAATTTGTTCGGTAACTATGCAAAAGATCATGTTTCGCAAAAGAATATTGCTTGAAAATAGGATATTTATAAACTGCATGCAATTATAATCAATACTTACCCTTGTACAAATGTATTTATTTTCAATCAGTGTAATTTTCACGACGGCTTCTGCAAAGTTTATTCAATCTCAAGCATTTCTTAAAGTTTGTTTTCGGCTTTGGAAAAAGCACAAACTTCACACTGTTTTCTAATCATTCAGGACATTGATTATTGCTCTTACACAAACCATAACTAACCTTTTTACCATATTTAAATCCCACTGTCACATACAAAATTTACATTGACGCGTAACACAGTGCAAAAGCAAACGATCAATAAGTTTGTTTATTTAGACAACCAATAGAGTGACTAAGGTAATGACAGACAGTGTAACCATGCGTGGGATTCCGAAATTGAATGGCTAATAGCAGTCATCAATCAAAGCTTTTAGAGAGAACAATAGTACTTGTACCACACATGAAGTCGAGCTTGGGTTGCAAAGTTTGACCTATCCGATATATGATCAGGTTGCACAGTTAGCAAAAATCAAACAACTTCTCTCAGCATATTGGGGAAGCGTTGGACGAAAAACCATAAGATTGAAATGCCTCCCACCCCCACCCCCACCCCAAAAGAAACAACAGCCTTGCACTGGAGGATAATTTTTTAGTTTCAATTCCTACCCATTATTCTTGTCAGTCTTTCCAATGGTTTGGAATGGGAAGGAACTGTTTTACTGTAATGGAAGTGATTTGTTTAAGCGGGTAAATAAAACAGGAATGGTTACAGGATGGGAAATCAGGATTCAAATATACTGACTCTTATTTAATTTGTAAAATGTGTGTTCCTTCTGATTATTGTATTTGTATATCATTATATTTTCAATTTACTGTTTAGACCGCTCCCATGGCCTAGTGGTTAGAGCGTCCACCTCGGATGCGGGAGGTCGCGGGTTCGAACCCTGTCCGAGTCATACCAAAGACTTTAAAATGTGGTACTAACAGCTGCCTCGCTTGGCGCTCAGCATTAAGAGGTTAGTGTTAGGACTGGTCGGCCTGGTGTCAGGACAATATGACTGGGCGGGACATCATACTAATCTGCAGTGTGACAGTTTATAGTGATGTCTAGCACTGGGGCATCGTATCTGCGGCATGATGCCCCAGTGCTAGACATCACTATAAACTGTCACACTGGAGATATCGTAGAGATATGACTGAAAAATTGTTAAAGCTACGTTAAAAATCTAAATCACACTCACACACTCAATTTGCTATTTTGTAATATGGACTCACATTTTTATTTACAATAAATGTTCATTCCAGCAGTAATCAGATAGCATATCCACAATGTATATTCCTTTATTAATGAATAGATGTTTATATGACCATAATTGTACATGTACTATGGATAAAGTTGAGCTTATATATATATATATATATATATATATATATATATATATATATATATATATATATATATATATATATATATATATATATATATATATATATATTATTTTCCCTTGATGTGCCGAAAGTCGATGTTGTATTCTTGCAAAGTCAAACTCTATTTCAACAACCTCTATTTTTTATTTTTATTTTGTTGATGAAAAGTAAGGGGGTTGTGATCTCTGAATACAATAATTGGAGAAAGAGCAGAATTAATATACTTGAAAGTGTTGTAAAGCCAAAATTAAAACCAAACACACTTTCTCGATAGTGGAATAAATTCTCTGGTGCTTATTTAATCTTTTAGAGAAATAGCTCACTGGATGATTCATGCCATTGTTATCTTCCTGAATTAATACTCCACCAACCCCTAGATCAGTTGCATCAACAAACATTTTAAATGGTTGATTGAAATCTGGAACTGAAAGAACTGGTGCACTGTTAAGAATGACCTTTAACTTATCAAATGCCTCCTGACATTTGCCAGACCAATAATATTTGGACTTCTTACTTAATAAATTGGTTAGGGGCTCAGCAGTTATGGAAAAAATTTGAGCACAATTTCCAATAATATCCAGCCATGCCCAAAAACTGCATTAATTGCTTATTGCTGTTAGGAACAGGCAATTCTTGACTTGACTATGGCCCACAATATGTTCTAAAAATATTATACAAGCTTGGCAAACCTCACTATTACTTATATTGTCAAATCTGCCTCACTAAATTGAATGAAAATTTTCCAGATATTATCCAGGTGATCCATTCAAGGGTCACTATATATAATGACATCACAGCCGTCTATACCAGCTGTAACCGTATTCATTAAGTTCTGGAATGTTGAGGGATAATTTTTCATACCCAATGGCATAACTTTGTATTGGTGGGGTCCATGTGGAGTTGCAAAACCTGAAATTTCTTTTGCTCTTTCTGTAAGTGGAATCTGCCAGAACCCTTTTAACAGGTCAGACTTGGTGACATATTTCGCATTTCCAATTCTGTCAATACGGTCATCAATTCTTAGTATTGGAAATGAATCTGTTTTGGTGACACTGTTCACTTGTCTGTAATCAATGCACATACAGAAAGAATTATCTGGTTTTGGCACAAGAATACACGGTGAACTCCAGTAACTTTTGCTTGGTTCAATAAAGTCATTCTCCAATAAATATTCAATAACTTTTTTCAAACATTCCTGCACGAGAGGACTCATCCTGTTGTTGTTGTTGTTGTTGTATTTGATGTTGTTGCCATAGGGTTTAATGCCATTTTCAGCACAAGGCAGGCTAATACATGGCGGCCAGTATTAATGGTGGAGGATGAATCCGGGAAAAACCCGGAAAGAACTACCGACCCACGAGAAGCTACCGGCAAGCTTTCTCACGTACCCACATTGGCTGAGCCCAGATTCATCCTGTAAAGGTATTGTTTTTACAGGCTTAGAATCTACAGTTTCAACATCATAATAGATTTTGTTTGTTCAAGTTGGAACATCTGGAAACAGATGCTTATATTCACATATTAGCTCCTGTGGCTATAGATGTCAAAGTTTATTGCCCGTATCCTTTAATATTACAGAATTTTGAAGACTGGTTGAACTAGAGTCATTACATTACTGTTGTACGACATAATTTAAATCATTACTGTGGGAGACAGGAATAAGTACATTTATTGAATGATTTACAGAGTTATAATTGATCAACACTCTCCTTTAACATATTTATATGGCTCGTTATGGAGTAATTTCTATTTCCGCCTCCCAGGAGTGTTCATAATAATTTAAATCACTTTACTTTTAATTTTATACGAACCATAATATCTTACCTTTATAGTTTTGACCTGTCTTGATTGTATTTTTGAATGAACAAACAGAAAATTATTTGTCTCCACTTCACAAAGACATAATCCAAAAGATTAATGTTGGAATATTCTGTTAAAAGTTTTTCTTTTATCAGTACCAATGGTCCATGGACAACATGTCCAAACAATAGTTAAAAACGTTCACAAGATCTACAATATTTGGCAACATCACTTTTATTTTCAATGAGCAAAGAAGTCACAGCGACGATAATCACCGGTCTTGAAACTAAGTTTGATGTTAAATTAACACGTTATGGAGTGGATTTTAATTAAAAGCACTATCTACTCTCCGAACAAGAACACTTTCAGAAGAGGAAGGCTACTTAGACAAAAGCAAAGTACCTGATAATAAAAGACTGAGAAGCTCCTGTGTCCCATAATATTTTAATAAGGATAGGATTGGCCGGATCACCCGTAAGTAATATAGAACCATTCGACATAAGTGGTTCATAATTCTCAATAACAGAATCAGACTGGGTTTGTTTGACCGTACAAATTTTTTTCCAATGCATGACAATGGCCTTGACCGCTGAGAAACAAAAGCATTTGGAACAACTCTGTCTTTATTATGTTGCTTATGTTTTAACTTAAATCAGTTGGAAATGACGTGACCGATTTCTTGCAATAAGTGCACATAGGAAGAGGTAAGGATTTCTGAGCAGTCTTATCAGACGTTTGATTCTTATAAAATGTGCCTGATTTAAATTTATAAGTACTTTCTTGAGACTAAGATGGTTTCTTACTAAACATCTACTGAGAGAAAAACATTATGATAAATGAAACTTTATGAGTCAAGGAGTATTCGTCATCAGCTGTACCATCATCGTTTTGCAAAGTGTCTACATGGTGTTCATCAAGGTAAGTCTTGACGTCACTATGGACGCAGTTCTTAAACTCTTCAGTTAATGGGAGTTGTCCAAGTTTGTCATAATCTTTTATCAATTCTTTTAGATGTACACCAGCTGTCAAATAATTTTTGCCTAGCAAACTCAACATGTGTCTGGCAACTTTCTTTCTTGCAATTCCTAAACTTCTGTCGATATTTCTCGGGTACCGACTCATAACCCTTCAAGATATATTTCTTGACTAATTCATAATCGGCACCTGCTTCTACTGGCAGTGAAGTATAAACTTCACGAGCTTATACAATAAGTACACTCTGTAACAACAAAGTCCTGTGCTCTCGTGACCATTTTAAAATATTGGCTCTTTTTTTAAAATGTGAAAAATATTGGTCCACTTCTTTTTCTTTAAAACGGGTACTAATCTATTATTTTTGGTAACATCAAAAACAGCTTTCACGAGTGGGTGCTTATTGCTTGCCATTTCTAATGCTTTTAATTTTTAATTGCATTCCTCTCTTCTTTTTGCATTTGCAGTTTCATCTGCATCTCTCTTCTTTCTGCATTTGTCTCTCACTTTCTTTCTTCTACATTTGCATTTTCATTTCCATTCTTTTTCTTCTTTTCGAATTTGTCTCTCTATACTCTTTTCGAATTTGTATTTTCATTTGTTTCTCTCTCTCTCTCTCTCTCTCTCTCTCTCTCTCTCTCTCTCTCTCTCTCTCTCTCTCTCTCTCAATCTCAAGCCTTCTTAACTCCATTTCATTCTTGTATTTTAATTTCAATTCCATGACTTGCAAATTAGAACCAGATGGAGACTTACTAATCAAACCCAAGACACTTTTATCCAAAATATTTTTCTACCAAATATTGAACCAAAATAATTTATTTTTTTCTGTTTTAACAAAGATGGCTTTGCTTCCGAAAGATCATAATGTCTTGCAAGTTGGAGCAATTCATCCTTTTTCAAAGACCGACCGTTCCTGGGTTGGATTTAAAGTAAAGTTCTCCACCTTAGATGACGTTGTGAAAGCTTGTTGGTTTCCCAATGTAAAATCAAAAGCAGGGTTAAAGAAATTTCCGAACAAAAATGAATTTAAATTTCAAAACAATTTTAATTTCTTTGAAATATTTCTTAAATTTGTATCCAGGACGAGTCCCGAATTTCCGTTACGATTCTATGTAACAGATGGAAACAAATCCAGCAAGTTTTATAAAACTGAACAATTTAATTATCAATTTTATAAATGAAAATGTGAGAGGAACTTACAGTATTATGATGTATATATTGACTATAAGCTGAAAGTAAGACAGGTATTATAAAAATAATCCTGAAAAACTTATTTTAAAGTCCTAAAGAATAAAAGGTTCCGTATAAATTCCAGAACCGGAAATGTGCTGGTCCGCGAGAATAGTAACGTTGTCAAAATGGCGTTAATAACTCTTTTGAATAACTCACAACAACTCCAGATTAGCATTGTCCAAAACTGAGCATATTCTACCACCAGCGAACAGCCGAACCAAATGTTTTTCCTCTCAAATAATATCTATATGCAACATAAAACACGTTTGCATGACCGCTCCGGTGGCCTAGTGGTTAGAGCGTCCACCTCGGATGCGGAACGTCGTGGGTTCGAACCCCGGCCGAGTCATACCAAAGACTTACAAAAATGGTACTAACAGCTGTCTCGCTAGGCGTTCAGCATTAAGAGGTTAGTGTTAGGACTGGTCGGCCTGGTGTTGGATAATACGACCGGGTGGGACATCATGCCACATGTCTGCGGCACGATGCCCCAGTGCTAGACATCACTATAAACTGCCACACTGCAGACATCCTAGCGATATGACTGAGAAATTGTTAAAGCTACGTTAAAAATCCAAATTACACACACACACACGTCTGCATACTCGATGTTACAACAGGAACACAAGAAATAAGAATGACTCCAAAATAGGAATAAATCTAACTGCTCAGTTCTCTCCTTTTATACACATTCAACAGGGTATTTTTTACGACTGTTATGTCGCAATATACTCCACGTGACAGATCGTGCTATTCAATTTAATATTTCAAAATACCTATTCATGTGACCTAACTCGTCCAACTGGAATTAAAGTAATTCTTCTAAGATACCACCTGACCGATCGATCCAATGGAAGAAAGGCAGAATCTCGTAAACATGTTTATTAATATGTCTATTACTAGTAATTATCAACACGTACGTAAGTATTTATTTATACATCCTATGCAATTTTGCGCTCTTTAATATCTTAGAATAGACCCTATGCAGGTCCGGCACCAACTATAGATAATCTATAATTTACAGCCATGAATAAAAATTTACAAAAATTAGAGAAAAGCATGTGCCAGGAGTTACTAATACAGAGAAACATAATATATATTGACTATAAGCCGAAAGCAAGAAAAGTTTTTAGTCTGACATAGTGGTGTAGATTTTTGCTGAATTGTCAAGAGTTTCACACAGATTTCAATTTTCAACTGATAAATTTATGATTCCCTGACAAGTGTGCTAAACTTTTTATGCATGCTATATTGTCTGTACTACTCCTAAATGGAAAATCATCTCGACTGTACTAGTAGGTTTTCACCAGAAGACTTATAGTATCTAGTTGGTCCTGAACGAAGATCGTGCTAGTCTGACATACAGTATGACCACCATCTTGAATAAAGTCTTGTTATCACTACTTCTTCGGAATCGATGCTCATGCTGACATAGGGTCTTCATCAAAAGACTTAATATAATATATATTTGGTCCAAAATGAAAATGGTGCCCAGTATATATGGTGCCCAGTATATATCCAATATGGCTGCCACAAGGAACAATGTTGAAAACCTCAGCAATTAAAAGTAAGAAATAGCCATATCTTGAATATTTTTAAATTATTTTCAGACAGTACAGCATCCGTCCATTTAAGGGACTCTTGTTCCGCTTATATTATTTGCACACCGAATGATCTGCTAATAAAAAAAGCATGGAAATAGTCATAGTATTCTTAGTTCTTTGATCTCCATACCATCGTGAATGTGATAAACAAATTGTAAGCAGCTTATTGTATTACTTTTATTTGTTTATTTCTTTAGTATTTCCTTTACATTGTGAAGCTCTGAATTAATTTATCTTTAATTCACGTGATGACCAATCACACGATGACAATTTTAATTATTATGAATAATCGAAATGAACTTTTATATTTTAATTGAACTGCGTCAAATACCACTATTTAAAGTGAATCTGATAGGGGAAATAATGCATAGGGGAGATAATGCATGATAGGTCATCAGCCATTGATTCGTTTATTTGATACATAGTTGTGGTAGTTTTTAACACCATTTCTTGCCACATGATTGGTTATATATGGCAGTCAGTATATCTGGTGGAGGAAGAATCCGGGAAGAACCACCGATCCATAGGAATCGACTGGCAAGCTTTCTCACGTAACCACGTTGACCGAGCCCAAGACTCAGATCCACTCTGGGCCAGAGGTAAGATGTCAATGATCTGTAAAAGCAAGTGCTTTATACCACTTAGTCACTGGGGCCCACATTTGTTACATAGACTATAAAATACAAATGGTTTTGAAGTACATATTGTTGGTATATATAGGTCAGTACACCTCAATGTGGTAAGTTACTCTTTAATAAGGAAAACCAACTTTTGCCTGCTTGGATATTGGAAAGTACGGTTGAAATCATCGTCGCCAGCCAAGTTTCCGATATAATAAAGGGAGTTCTAGGAACTTCGGACGAGATTTGAAACAAAGGCTTCTGAGGTGAGATATCTTCGCCTGAATCTGTCTCACTTTCTTAACTAGGTGTCGTAAGATTTATACGTTATTATGTGCATTCAATTTAGTAGAAATTTAATCTTCTGTGTATAGCTGAATTATTAGTATTATTCAAGATTAATGTATGTAGTTGTTGGGATCAAATCGAAGTGGATGGTGTAATCTGCTACGATGCTGCATCGTGGTGCAGAACTGAATTTAATAGTGAGTTGTGTTAGAGCTTGTGCTTGTTTGTATTTGAATATATAGTGGGGATTATGCAGAGTTAGGTATTGTTGGCTTTGTGCACGGATAATTAGGCATTTTTATATTTGTATGTGTCTTTTATAATTTGTAAGGTAGGAAATGCGTAGGAATATTGTTGATGTTGATAGTTTACTATATAGAGAATTAGGGATATGAGCGTATGTATCAGAAGTCGTGTATTATTATTGTTGTTATAGCCTTTATTTTAGAACAAGCGTGGATGGAATATTTAGATGTGAGTGTATGAGTTGACCTAATGATTTAATTGCCATTATGCTGATGAAAAGTCTCTGAGAGTGTATTAATTCTCCTGTGTTGGAACAAGGAGGCAAAATTGTACATCCCTTCTAATCCACAGGAAGCTTCCTGGGTGGGATAGGACACCAACAGAAGATTAGAGAGAAGGAAACGAGGGGAGCAAGTGGAATTAGGCAGTTGTGCGAAGGCGACGAGCCGGGAGACGGAACAAGGGTACCGGAAGTACCAACAAGGAATACAAGGCGGAAGTTACAGATGATTAACATAGAAAGGACACGGGAAGGAAACGCTCTCACCTTTAATTTCGCGTGATGAAATAATTCGCAATTTGGATAGGTCTTGTATTGATTGGAAGCAATTGCACTGAAAAATTGTCCTGTAGTTGTTGAATACCGTGATATAGTTTATTAAATTGTTATACCTTTCACCTTATTATTTTTATATTTTATACATCTAGACCGTCGGCTTTGCTGACTGGGGGCTCGGGGCTATGTAACCTTTTAGTTGTCCGTCCTTCTCCGGGGTTAGTAATAATTCCGTAGGGGGCACGTGACAATAGACTATACACCGCGGCCAGTATAACTGGTGGAGGAAGAACCCGGGAAAACCCAGATAAGAACCACCAACCCATTGCAGCTACAACGGCAGTGATCAGTAAAGGCGAGCACTTTAGACTACTTGGCCACCCAAGGCCCTGTGAAAAAGTATAACAGTCAACACTAAATTGAAAGAAAGAAACAGCACTTATAAGCATTCAGTATATGCACTGCCATATGCACATGTTATCCAGCCATTAAGTTTAGGTTAAAGGACGGATGCGGGAGGTCGCGAGTTCGAACCCCGGCCGAGTCATGCCAGATACTTATAAAAATGGTACTAGCATCTGCCTCGCTTGGCGCTCAGTATTAAGCGGTTAGTGCTAGGACTGGTCGGGCTGATGTCAGAATAGTGTGACTGGGTTGGACATGATGCTGCATGTTTGCAGCATGATGCCCCAGTGCTAGACATCACTGTATACTGCTACATTGCACACATTGTAGTCATATGACTGAAAAATTGTTAGTTACGTTAAAAATCCAAATCACACACACACACACACACACACACACACACACACACACACACAGAGGTTAAATGAGCCAGCTGTATGTGGTTGAATCTGATATATGCAAGAACATATTTTTGGAAAACGCTACCGCGCTTTTTATACGATGTCAGAACATGCCGGTCTTGAAATGCCAAAATAATGGAAAACGGCAACCATTTTGGTGTGCAATGCTGTCTTTGTCTACAGAAAGTAGTTCAGCCCCCTGACCTTCTACAGGCTTGTTAGCAACGAGGTGCCGTTGCTCCAACCCCCCCCCCCCCCTTGTGATGATGAGTTGCTGTTAAAACCTATTAAGCTTTGTCGAGATTCGATGCTGTGCTATGTTCGTTAACTGGGAAGGAGTATTTGCATGGCCACCGTGTACATAATTTATTTAACTGTTTGTGCGGCTGTCGATAAAAAGCGTATTAGAGCTTGCGTTGAACGTTGTTTTAAATCATGCCGACTTTAACTAAATCTTTTTTTGATATAACACACAATACATAGGTTCAGTATAAACTTTATTGTAAATATTATTAATCTTTGGCATAATGGGGGCAAATCCTGTTACAGCACACTTCACCAGCCGAGCTCTGAATTGTTTCTGTAGGAATATCTCAGGAAGAGAGACTTGGGGGTGTTTGTAGGGTTGTCAAGAGAGTCCGACACCTGTATGTGGAGCCGCAAGGGGCTGATACGAGGTATATAGGGACACTGATAACCGAAACTCGATAAGTCTGATCCTGAGGAGCAGCAGGCAGGGTGAACCCTACAACTTTTTTCCTGACCTTATTTTACAAAAATAAAGGTTCCTACAGGGGCTGAAAAATAATGTCAATAACGCTAAACCGAACCTCGTAACTTTTATTATTACCATATAGTTTGAAAAACGGATAATAAATCGTTTGGGTTAGCTCATTTTTGTTATTTTATTTTTGACTTTTTTTTATTTTTATGTTATAATACGTTTAGTTTACTTCCTGGGTCAATTAATTTTTGTTGTTCACCCTGCCTGCTGCTGTAAATTAAACAGCCAGTATAAATAATATTATTAATAATGAATATTGGAGAACCTCACTCTGCCAGATTAGCACGAGAGCGATTAGAGGCAATTAAAAAATATTTACCTGTTCGTGATTCTGTTAAGCAACAACTACAATCACGTCAGGAATCTCAAGTCGAATTTGAAGAGGATACAAAATAATTATTTAAACCGATTGTCGAACCAACAAAGAAAATTGTTACAGCAACTGAGGCAACACAACGAGCTCTTGAAACATTACCTGCTGATATTGCTGGTCGTATTCAAGCGGCTCAACCACAACCACAACAACCAAAAACCAGAATTAAGATAATAGATAAATTTACACCTGAAGGTATTGCTGCTATCAAGGACAAAGACCAATTACTTGATATTGCCGCGTTTGGATATTATGAAAGACAAAAATATGTAAAACCAGAACATGTTAAATCTCTGAGCTCTGCCAATTGGATTAAGGATGTATATCGCATATATACTGGTATTCCAGAAATTAGATTTAATGAAGATATTAAAGATTTTAATGAATTTGATGAGGCTGTACATAAACATATAAAAGAAAAAGCTAAACAAGTAAAACGACTATCACCATCACCACAACGATTACCACAACAGTTATCATCATCACCACAACGATCACCACAACAATTACAATCTGAATCACCACAATCCCCACAATTACAACTAATGGAACAAATAAAACAAAAAAAAAAAAAAAAAAAACTAGAACAAGATAAACATTTAAAAAGAATGATGAAACAATTGCAATCGCCACGACAATCAGTTAGAACAACAGAGGAAGAAGAATCACGGGGGGAATCTGAAATTAAAACTGCAGGTGGATTTACTAATCAGGGAAGTGGTCTTATTACCTGTCCTAATAATGTCCTTGCTGATGTTGATCGATTAGAAATTCTCATCGGAGGAAAACGAGCTGGTAATAATTCTCCAGAAATAATTAATGAAGCAGCCGATATTTGCAGACGATTATTTACAGGCGGTATCATGGACGTTGATGTTTATCAGTCTCTTATTAACGAAATTGCCGATTACTACCATAGTGACTGAGTACGTAATTAAATACAATTACTATAATAAAATGATCGTACATAGTACTCAACGTGGACCAACCATGGTCAGGGTAATAAACTCACGATTACCAGTATACAAAACAACCTACGGAGATGGACTAGGTGATGTTGTACAGGGTCTGTTTAGAAGGATAGCCCCAAAAACAATAAGATTGCAAAGCAACTGGGAATGAAAGCTATTGAAGTTGTTCGTGAAAAAGGTATTGGTGCTATGGGTAATCTCGCTGGTAAAGCATTTTCATCAATCAAAGATAGACTAGCACGATTAATACGACGAAAACCTCAGCCACCAGTAAAATTACCTAGTACTGAAGTAATGCCTGCAAATGTCAGTAAAATAATAAATCAAGTTGCTAATCAAAAACTAGCAGAGTTGGCTGATGTACCAATGTCAGAAAAAGAAAAAATATAACCGCTAGTCTGATAGCAGGAAGTGGTCTTCGTTTTAGACGATAATAAATATAATAAAGATGTTCAAGCGCATATCTGATCCCGCATTCGACATGGACGCACCAGTACTCAAAGATGAGTCTGTGCGTGATTATCAATATTATTCTTATGACGCTCGATTTCCAGATCAGCGTGGACGAATTGAACTACAGGTTCAGGAAACAAGTAGGTATTTCCTACCCGCTGAGGCGTTTATTGAGGTTGAAGGTGAAATTTTAAATATCGCTAATCCTGCATTACCAGTAGCATATGGAGCTAATGTTATTGTTGGTTTTGTTAATAATGGTATTATGGCGTTATTTGACAGCGCTACGTATATGATTGACGGAAAAAATATTGAATCTATTCAGAAAGACGTTGATGTTGCTACAACAATATTCGGTCTTGCTAGATACAGCGACGATTATTCAAGATCGGCTGGCCCGTCAATGATGTTTGCAAAGGATACAACTGATTTTCCAGAAAGTAGAAACGTAACCATGGGTGATGTAAGAAATGCCGCAGGAGACAACCCTACCCCTGCAGTAATATCAATGAATGCAAATTTTAACTTAGGATTTGCAGTACGTAAATCAATGTTAAAAGGTGATAGGAGAGCATTTTCATTTGCAATTCCACTTTCACATATATTTGGATTCTGTAGAAACGTCAGAAAGGTTATTTTTGGAGCCAAACATAGGTTATACTTGTACGAAAAGCAACCGACGATGATGCAATCTGGCGACCTGGTGCAGTTGATGCTGGTAGAGTAATTCTGACAAAACTTTCATTATGGATGCCAGTAATGACTCCATCAATAACTGAAGAAGATCGGTTATTCTCTTTCATGGGCAGCGGCGGTAAATCATTGTTATCGTGGTTGACAATGACCACAGATGCTATCCAGAGTAATATTAATGGTTTATTTACATGGCAAATAGCGTCACAGCAAGGTGTTTCTGCACCAAGGCATATATTTATTGCGCTTCAAAATGCTGCACGAGTAAACGATCAAGATGAAAGTAATATGATATTTGACAAACTTGGTGTTTCCGAGGTTTCTTTAAGGATAAATGGACATCAAGAACCATCCGAGGATATTCTACTGAATTTTGATCAAAATCATGTAGCACGTGCATATCATCTATTAATGACGTTCATGGGCCGTGATCAAAATATTGATACTGGTTTACAAATATCACAACTGGATTTTACAACCCTATATCCGATTTATTACTTTTCGCTCGAACATTTAGATTTAACCAGACAGTCAGTAGTCGATATACATTTTCGAGCTCATGTTAATAGAGATATTGGAACTGTCCCGAATTACAGAGCAATTGCTGTCATACTCAGCGATAAATCAATGTTACTTGAAGGTGTTGGTGGACGAATGAGAGTTGTTGATACTCCAGTAGAAAACATGTAATTAGATCGTTTATGAATATTATAATGTCATATAATCACGTTAGTGTTAGTCTGACTCCTGGTCAGATTAAAAGGATACAATCAGCATCAAAAAATTACTGTGGATTAAAAATATCGCTAAAGAAAGAGCAGATGAGCGGTTCAAATAAATTATCTCTTACAGAACGTCAGCTCAGGCATTTCAGTGAAGCCAAAAAATCAAATAAAGGTATAAAACTTAATCTTTCTGCGGGTGCCATCAAAGATGCTGTTAAGACAGGTGGTATATTTCCACTTCTCGCAGCTATACCAGCATTAATAGCCGCTGCAGCCCCAGCTGTTGCAAAAGCAGCTGCATTAGGTGCTGTTGGAACCGCTGCTGGAATGGCATTAAAGAAAGCAACCGGACAGGGAATAAGAAGATGATGATGACAACCTATGATGATGCGCTTAAGGTGATTGCTAATGATTTTAACGAATTAAATAACAACGATAATAATAATGACAGACAGGGAATTACTTCAGCAGATCGTCACTAATACGACTCCGTCAAAAACTACTATGATATCGTTAAGTTCGACCAATCCTGAATTTAGTGTCAATTTTCCAACATCAATTCCAGCAAAGGAAATAGCATTAGCACAATTGCGAGTTTATTATAGCTGGCCAAATATTAGATCAAAACCATTTGGTGGACTACAGCCAAATAATTCGCCGGTATTCGCTAATAAGAATAAGCCTGATGGAACTCCTGATTGGCAAGTAGTTGCTATTCCAACGGGTAGTTATCAAATAGAACAGGTTAATGATGAGTTCCAACGTAGAATTAAATCTATTACAGGAAAAGAATCAAAAATAGCAATTACTGTTTACGAACCAACATTATCGGCGGTGATTGAAATAAATTCCCCTGATTATTCCGTAGATATTTATCAAAGTTCGATTAGATCAGTATTAGGATGGCCTGATGTTCCACCAGTTTATCAAGGACCACCAGAACCACAACGATCTGATTTCGTCGTAGATGTTGAAAAATTTATAAAACTTCCAGAATATCGAAAAACTTATCCATTTATAGAGATTCCGGATGCTTATCGAGGTTATGCACAGCATATTCATTTTATAGATTTTGTTCGGGGTAAAGGTACAACAAGAATAGCAGCAATTAATGTTGAAGAAATTAACTCAAAATCAAAACCAATTAAATCTGAACATGGACGTGTACTTAATGATCTAAGAAATTTATTTTTCCAGCATCATCACTTCCTACAACGATGACTTAAAAAATCAAATAATTGAAGCAATACAACATTTGAATCAAGTTGCATCAGACTTAGAATATGTAAACAAGGCTATCGTTGACAGAGAAAAAACATTAAACGTACCGGCAGATAGATTTCTTAATACTTACATAGTTAATGAAGACGGTCTTATTCAGCGTGTAAGTTATAAACGTTTATTTAAAACAGTGTTTCTTAAATATTATGGAATTACAGAAGAACAGCTACCAACATTTATAATTCCGGGATTTAACTCTGAGGAGCTAAAGAAATCAGTTAATGATCTTATTGATGAACACTTTAAAAGAATATGTGATTCATGGAAAAAATTAATACCTACACCAACTATTCTTAAATATAATAAGGATCCACATGGTGGAGGTCGCCATATCTCACCTGGTATTGTTAATATAACATCAACGATCGCGGTCAATTTAGTATGTGACGTAATTGATGACAGCTATCAAGTAGATCTTTCAAAGTCTAACCAGGCCCAACGGGGGTATATATTATATGCATTTAGTCCTCAAGTACCGCCCGGGTAGTTAATTATATCTGAGCCAATTAATCCAATTTATCTACGTGTACATAATCCATTATTGTCAAGAATAAATTTCAAACTTACTGACCAGACAGAATACATTTTGGATCTACGAGGAGAATCACTTAATATTAATTTGTATATACGCTCGTAGAACGTCTGAGTAAATATTTCCTAATATAATAAGGAGAAACAAATAATCAGATGGGTAAATAGGTACTCTAGTTCATAAAATTATTAAAAAAACATAAAAAGTGCTGGGGTTTTTGCCCTCAATAAAATCAGAAATTTAACAGAAAAAATAGGGTAAATTTATGAAAAAAGTATACAAAATTCAATTTAACAAAAAATATTTATCAAATTTTGTTAAAACCACTTGGGTTTTTGCCCTCAAAAATCAGAAAAATCATTTTAAAAAAAACAGATTTTTTACCCCTGGGGTTTTTGCTCTCAAAAAATCAGAAATTTGACAGAAAAACATAAAATGTACTGGGATTTTTGCCCTCGATAAATCAGAAAAATCATTAAAGTTTAATTTTTTTCAGAAATATATTATAAAATCAATTTTTCTCTTAAATAACGTTAATTTGATAAATGTGTTTTGGCGGGTTCAATTCCTATTGCACATGTAACAAAGCGAGATAACTCTGCTATCTCTCTCTGCAGAGTAAATTAAACGATTATTTCCGTTACTACTACGTTCGATTTACAGACAACGAATATATCTTGTTTTTCGTTAACTATTTAGTGATTTATTTGTTTTCTGTAAGCAATTAGCTGTTAGTGAATCAGTAATTTGTAATAGAAAAGGATATTTATGCACCTTTTGACTCTGATAACCTTAAATTCAAGTCCTTAAATTCACGTCGGTTTATACGAGTGCGTAGAGTTATTTTTAGCTCTAACACATGTATTTTGACCTTAACGAACGATAACTCATACAGAAAATGTAATGTGCGATTATTTTATGAATTTTAAAAAACTGAAGTAAATTCAAGCTACAGTTCTACATTCTATTAGTAATACAAGTTCTGTGAGACAGCGCAAATATTTTATATATTTAAATTTAACTGTATTATTAATAAGAGAACGGTGGCCGAAGTGGTAAGGCGTTTAGACGTAGATCGAAGTTGTGCAGACTCTCGCGTGTTCGAGTCTCCAAAAATGCTAAAGATATTATCTTGCATTTGGCGACGGATGCTATTTATAATTGGGGGTACGAAACCCAACAGAAAAATAATACAACTTTCCCAACATGTAACCACGTGGTGGGTGTAATTTTGCACTCCCCGGGGTTTATATGGGGGGAGAGTTGTATAAAATCTGTTGGACGTAGATAAATCCCCCCCCCCCGTTGTATTCCGTCTATAGATAAGTTTATGTTTGTGCCGTCTGCAAAAATCAAAATCATCACCATTTGCATATATTCCATGTTCACACAATCATATGTCATTAGAATAAGTTTATATGTAACCTCTGACCCTGCTAAGATGTTGTTTGACAATTTAGGGGATCACATGGGGATAAAGTGTGTCTGTCCTAGGATAAGTTTATATGTAACCTCTGATCCTGCTAAGATGTTGTTTCACAACTTAGGGGATCACATGGGGTTGAGTCTGTGTGTTTCGTCTAATTTCGAATATCCTCTGAGCTTTCTAGGATGTTGTTTGACAACTCAGGAGTTCACATGGGGATAAAGTGTGTCTCTCCTAGGATAAGTTTATATGTAACCTCTGATCCTGCTAGGATGTCATATGGCAAGCTAGGGGGTCACATGGGGTTTGTGCTGTCTGTTTAGTCTTTCGAATTTCCTCTGATCCTGCTAGGATGTCATATGGCAACCTAGGGGATCACATGGGGATTAATTCAAATGCCCCTGAACTTGCTAGCATGTCATATGGCAAGCTAGGAGTTTATATGGGGTTGTGTTGTGATTATATGTTTTGTAAACATTTTTTATTTTAAAGAAATATTTATATACATAATGAACCAAGAAAACATTAATGATATTATTTCTGCTATTAAAAAATTAAAACATAACGGAATAAATCTCTCTGATAATCTTGATTCTGAAAAAATATTATGCGATTATGAAATATTAAAACAACGAAAAATCGACAATAAATACACATTACCATCCAATTATAAATTCGTAAAATTAATCTATCAATGAAAAACAGGTAAAGCCATTTGCGCCTCTTGCACGTTCGATCGAAAATATTAGATCCGAACTATCTCGTGAATACGAGAAAAAGAAGATTGTGGACAATCGTGTAATGCAATTAAGGAAAATTATGTTATTTGATTCTGTCAAAAATGAGAGTGACACTGAGAGCGACGGTGAAGGTACCCATGGCAGAGTCAAGGACTAAACAAAACCCATGGTAAAATTGATAGAGTCGAACTATACAGTAAAAAAAAAATATTTATTTATTATGTTTTTTGTTAAGAGGACGTGGTTATATAATATATTCAAATATTACCCGCTGATCGTATTTGAATGAATATGCAGATCTAGTAATATTATTTGCGACAAATTGTACTGATTGTGGATGTATGTTAAAATGTTTTGCAGCTGCATATATTGATGGAAAATGTATTTCTTGACCTGTTTCTGTATTTATGGATTTAATAGATCTTCTTGCAAACTTTTTACATTTTCCAGTATTTCCACTTGCAGAATTCTGACTCGGTGTAATAGCTTGCAGGTTAGATAACCGATTATTTTTGGGATCTCCATCAATATGATCAACTACAAGTCCATTTTTAACTGATCCACGAAAACATTCGTAGATGAATACATGAGTCATAATGTTTATTTCTACTGGTATTAAATTTAAGATAACCAGTATTATTAATACTACCGACTGGTTTTTTCAATCTGCAGTTTCTGATTACACCATCTCGGGATGCTTCGTAATTTGTATATATTGGATGTGCCACAAATTCGTGTTTATTACGAAATGCTTCTTCTCTTAATTTTCTTATAAAGTTTTTGTCGATATCATCATCATGGGTCTGATTTGTTTGATTCATTATATATAAATTACATTTGTTTAAATCATTATTTGTTTGATTCATTGTATATAAATTACATTTGTTTAAATCATTATTTGTTTGATTCATTATATAATCATTGTCAATATCATTATTTGTCTGATTCATTGTTTTGAAATCTGACCAGATAATCTTCTACGGTTTTTATAGGAGATTTACCTGACAATGTCAAAGTATTATTTTTTTGTCATAATATCGTTTTAATTCCCTGTATTTTTTTCCACCACATTTTAAACAAAATTGAGTTTTTCCTCTTACTCCAATACCGCATTGAACACATGGTATTGGTCCTGTACTTCCATTTTTGATACTTTGCGCATGATTTCCGCAGTATTTGTTCACGCACGATTTATTACAAGGAGAAGTATGTCCAATTTTAAGCCAAGCACATTTGTTCTTTGTTTCAATCATTATATATATACTAAAATTTTAATTTAAATATTTGTCTTAATTATATGAACGAATTATCGGCAATTGAACCTACAATAGTTAGATTTGATCTTGACAAACTATCAGAATATAAATTTAGTACTTTGATGCAAGATCTGGCATTAACGGATGAGGATATAACCGAACGTATCCGTGAAGCAAAAAATGAATTTCGTAATAGTGGTGCTGCTCATGTATGGTCAACATTCAGAGTCGGAAATATTGTAGATACTATAATGAATGACAAACGAGGAAAAGCAATTATTAATCACCTTGATGATCAAAAATATTTTATCTTAATAAAATTTATTGTAAATACAGAAGAAGATACTTGGATTATTCGTGATAAGCGTGATCCAGTCCGCATACAGTCAGGAAATAATATTGTTCTTTTGAGTAATAAATCTAAACCCGGAATACTAACCGGTATTGACAAACCATATTATGAACGGCGATATCCAGTTACTGCGGTTGTATATGCAATATATCCGCTGAATAACAAACCTGACGTCGGGGATCTCAAGCCGATGAGACTGTCAGAGTCAAGAATAAACTGTGTTACGAGTTACAGAACATTTCATAAACGCGATACGTGGTAATGGTTTAACAGATTTAAGACGTAAAAAAATAAATACATGGGCAGAAGCAGTTAAAGATACTGGAGCATCTATTAAAGATGTTGCTGATCTAGAAAAGAAATTAAGATTTCCAATAACAGTGAAGACGTTAACAGGAGAGATTTTATATAAACCGAAATACATAAAAAATGGAGCTCCGATAGATATTATTGATCATAATTCGCATGCGTGGACCTCAGCAGTAACAATATTTCCACGAGATAGAACGGTTAAATTTTATGATGGTCATATATTTGATTTTATCAAAAATATCAGTAAAAGTGACCCTGTATCTGTTTGGTTATTTCAAAGTTCAGAGTATCATTATTACGATCAGTCTGTACGGCCTAATGGTGATATTTACCGTACAGAATCTCTTAATGTAGAAATGGAACATCTTGCGCTGAAATATACTTCTGACGATGTCAATGTTAGACAATTATTAAATAATTGTTTTACTGTTCCATCTGTAGCGGCTCATTTCGCTCAGGAGAAAAATTTATGGAAACCAACACGATCGGAATTTCTTGAAGATATCCATAAAAGCTGCGTAGAATATGGACACGGAGGATTGTGGAATACTAAATATAAGTATAATGACGTTATATCCGTTGATATGGTAGCTTGTTATCCTGGAAGTTTTCTTGGATATGGAGAATGTTCTAAATACTTTAAGAGATTTGGACATCCATCACACGAGATGACCAGAACTGCGATAAACGGACATTTACCAGAATTTGACTTAACCGGATTTGCTCATGTAGAATCATTTGAGTTTGCAGAAAATCTCCATCCGATTACTTATGCTTGGTTTGGAAGACATTTTTCAGAAAAATGTTGGGTTCCAATAGTACTATTGAGATATATGCTTGATGTTGGAATTTTAACATTATTGAAGGTGAGTGAGGCGATTATATCGTATAGTCCACAGAAACAAGTTTGGTTACCAGAACCAAATAGATTTAATATTGATGATGCCAGGAAAGAATTTCCTGATCTTAATGAAGATGACATTATTAAAATTACTAATAATATACGTAAATGCAGGGACGAGCACGATGAAAAACTTGCAAAAGATCTTGGTAGAAAGATAATTGGTAAATTTACTCAAGGAGGAGCATATGATCATAAAAGACATTGTACAAGATTGATTATGGACGATGCTGAACTCGATTTTATGATCGCTGATATAACGGAAAAAAACACATTTATAAATCGGAGTAATGCTTATTTATCAGACGGAACCAAACTAGGTACAATTGTGAGTTATCTTGATGGTGACTCACCGCAATTTATTCATTTAAGATCATCTAAGTTGGTATATGTTTCTATCAATCTACTGTCTATGATAAATAGATTTCCTCGTGATGCTGTCAGAGTAGCAACGGATTCATTTTATATAAATAAAAAATATACAGATTTATTAAAACCGCTACTTGGTAATGGTGAATGGGGATCATGGAGAATAAAACAAGAAAATATAATTAGTTATTCTGAATCTGCTGACGTTGAAATTAAGGAAATATATTACAAAAATAATAATCAAGTATTAAAGTCATCAGCACCATCTGTATATGATCCTGTGGCTAGACATAAAACTGTTTATCTTAACGGATGCGGTGGTTCAGGTAAAACAACGCGTGTGATTAAATTATTCATGAATAATAATTCAGATATAATTGTTTTGACACCGACACATAAACTCGCCAGAGAGATAAAAGAACGAGGAGTAAAATCATGTACATATCATAGTTTCTTCAGATGGTGTGGAGACACATGGACTCCTGAACGAATGGGTGAGAAATATATACCTAAATATATTATATGGGACGAGGTAGACACGGTGTCGTTAGAAATATTAAAAACATTTCTTGATTGGTTATTAACAAAGAATACTGCTGTAATAATGTGTGGTGATCATGGTCAACCACCACCCTTTATTGGACAGTCTCCACATGAATGGCTGAAGAATAACGTAGATTATTATGAGGAAATAAATGATGACCATAGAGCTATTGATGAACCGCTGAAGGAGTTTAAAAGATTAATCAGACTACAACCAGACAGAGTACAATGTGAAATAATGCGAGGAGTAATTCCAGAGACTTCTATGAATGATTTTCTAAATTTATGGAATCCCGCTGATTTAATAGTTGCAAGTAGAAAGATAGTTCGTGATGAACTACAGGATAAATTATTTCTGTTACATAAAGAAAAGTTTTCAGATCTACCTGTACCTTTGTGTTATCGCCCAGCAGATACTCGACGACAGAATATTGATGTTGAAATTCCTGGTGGTGGAATACAGAATCTTGTCTTGAATGATATTATTTTAGTCGATATTAATGTTGTTGAGAATGCGCTGAATATGAATAAATCACCGTGGACGTTAGGATACGCTATAACTATTCACTCGTCACAGGGGTTAACTATTTCTGATATAAATATCTGGATTATAGATGATCGGATCGAATGGTCAAATTTAGTCTATCTCGCAGTTTCTCGAGTTAGAAGAATATCTCAACTACATAGGGTTATTATGAATTTTACAGAAAATAATAATCAAACTGTTAATAATGACGTAATAAGAAAAAACTATCTGGTTATAAGCAGTGTGACAAAAAAAATAAGCGTGACTTCGATATTGATACTGAATTTATTATAACACTAAAACAACGACAGAATAATCATTGTGCAAGCTGTAACTGTAATATGTTATGGCAATATTCGAATAATAATCCAAGACAATTTACCGTAGACAGAATTAATAGTGATCTTGGTCATACACGTAATAATGTGATGCTGACCTGTCTTGAATGCAATCGACGTAGTGGTTCTGGTTATGTAATTGTATGTGGTGGTAATTGTGTGTCATTAGGAATTACTTGTAATTGTTCACGCACAAATCCACGTTGAGGAGCTGTAGAATCCAGTCTGTAGATTGGAGGTCTACCAGTGGATCTTACCACGCTAGAAATTGTATGTGTAGTCACGCTCCAGATAGGATCAGTTGCTCTTTTTTTACCACCTTCAAGTTCATCAGGTTCATATAAATATCTTACAGTTACATTACCTAATACTGGTTGAGAGAAAGATTCACGGCGTTGTCCGTAGCCATTGCTACGGGGTATATATTTTTTTGTAATCGCATTAGAAGGTTTCATGGAAGTTGAACAAGTAATTTCATTATTTAACGCAGCTATCACACTTGGTAACCTTGTAACCCATTCACGAGATCTCTCACCAGACTTAAAGTTAGTAGATATTTCTTTTGCGTATTGGTATCCAAATAACCGCTCAGCAAGTGTTCGATTAAATCGTTCAACCATTGCCTGATCACGATGAATTTCAGTAGGTCCTCGTCTGATTTTAACGTTATGTTTCTTCATCAACGATAACACTGCACCAAGAAATTCTTTGCCAGGATCAACTTGTAATAACTGTGGCCATCGTAGACCACTACGTCGATAAATTCGCTCAAACGCAGATGCAACTTCAGATGCTGTCTTTGTTGATAATGGTTCCGCTTCTTTATATCTACTTGCAACGTCAACGACAGTTAATGCGTATTTGTACGTGCGTGATTGACGTCTGCTAATTTTAATGGTGTCATGTGGTAAAAACAAAATATCTGCTTGATGAACTTCATTAGGGACGCTGACATCAAAATGTGCATACTGAATTTTTTTAGGTGGTGGTAGATAAATTTGCCATATTGCCTGTCGTGCTAACCATGCTGCAGCAACAGAACGTGAAACTTTTGCTGCTTCAGCAAGTTTACTAATAGTTGATCTACCTCTCCAATATCCTCTCGGGGAATAATAAATGGATTCCATTATAATAGTTATATAATTAATTAACAGCCCCTAACATTATTTTATCTTTCATGGCAGATTTTACTAGAAAACTAGCGAGTTTTTCTCTGACAGATATATTAGATATAGAATTTAACGCGTGAATCAATTTTACATCTGCGAGATGCCGTTGTTGTAAATCTTTACTTTTATACGCAACGTCATGAACATGACACGCTTGATCAATCTTATTTATTGCATACTCTCCTGATCTTGGTTGATCTTGATCATCAAGTCGGATATCAAGTCGAGTTCCAGGACCACAATAATTATATCCAGGGAGATGTTTCTCACCGGGGTATTTAGCCCATGGAGTTCCTGGTAATTTCCTTAATGAAGCGGCAATATCTCCACCTGTCTTTGTTTTGACAAATTTGTATTTCTTCGTGCCACATTTAACGCATTTGCCTGTCAGAGTACGTCGTTTATTCTTCGTTGTTATTGTAGTTAATTCAGCAGTGGGTGTAGGAATTTTACACCGAACACAATATAGACTCATATTATTTACTATATGGATATAATTGACTTTTCGGCGACACGAAAACAGGAACCAGTAAAACATCATCCAGCATTACCAAATTCGATAAGGATGATTATAATAGGTCCATCTGAATCAGGTAAAACACAACTATTACTAAATTTAATAATGAGGTTGTTAAGATAGAGTAAACTGTATTTAGTAGCGCCATCTGTAGATGATCAACACTGTTACGAAGTACTTAAAGATTTTAATGAAAATGCAAAATTGCTGAATGAAAACGGTAATGATGTTGTTGACTTTATTACCGATATTGATGAGGCCCCATCTGCAGATGACCTAGATGGATTTATTAATAATTTAGTGGTGTACGATGACGTTATGCTGGACAGACAATCAAATCCAGCTAGAATATTTTCCAGAGGTAGACACAAGAATACTGACGTGATTTATGTTACACAACGATATACACAAATACCTAAAGTGATCAGAGACAACTGCAATATTTTAGTCGTGTTTAATGGAGTAGATAATTATACTTTACAGAATATTTATTATACTTGGTGTTCAGGGGATATGGACATGATTAAGTTTAAAAACTTCTTTTCAAAAGCACAAGCTGTTCCGTTCGGATTTATTACAATAAATTTACATGATCCAATATCCTGATATAGTATAGGTCTAGATAAAATCTTTGGTTAATTATAGCAGCAGGCAGGGTGAAAAACGACAAAAATTAATTGAACCCGGCGAGTAAACTAAACGCATTATAACATTAAAAAAAAAGTCAAAAATAAAATAACAAAAATGAGCTAACCTAAAACGATTTATTATCCTTTTTTTCAAACTATAATGGTAATAATAAAGTTAGAAGGTTCGGTTAATAATTATTGACCTTATTTTTTCAGCCCCTGTAGGAACCTTTATTTTTGTAAAATAAGGTCAGGAAAAAAGTTGTAGGGTTCACCCTGCCTGCTGCTACTACCTTTAGCTGAATAAGATCCAGATGCAATAGAGCAATTTACCAATATTGCGTTTACATCAGTTATATTTACTGGCAGTTGGCCGTCATACGTTTCGGGATTATCACGATTAAGAGCAGGATATACATAATTATAAAATCCTATCAGTGGTGCGATACTTGTTGGCGATACAAAACCAGCTGCTATATATTTTAATGTCATTCTAGCGCGTAACGTATTATAATTTGGTGTAAGCTCAAAATTATCAGCTATACCTTTATTTTTTGTTATAAGTTCTTTTATTATTTTATTTAGATCAGTGATATTATAAGCTCCTTGTGGAATTTTAATTATTTTCCACGTGACAAATGGCGAAGTATGTATAGGAACAGTAAATGTAAGTTCATCGTTTACTCCAGTTTTTACATTAGCCATAGCATTCCAACAAGTGCAGGAAATTAGTCCAATTTCATATTGTTTCTCACGATCTAGTTCTATTGGCAGAATATACTTTACAGAAAAATTTGCGCTATCTTTATCAGATTGGCTAGAGTCTAGTAATAATGTTGCTGACATTTTTTTATATAAAATTGTTATATTAAATCATTACACAAATTTATAAAATTAAATCGCCTTGATTTATATCAAATCGTGATGTAAAGTTTTGTATTTGTCAGATGTTAATAAATTTTCTGATCTCAAATTATCAAGTATGTCAATAATTTCATTGTCAATTTCATCACCAACATTTCCAGCTTCTTTTGATGATATCAATAGCATTAATCTGCCTATCATTTCAGTAACTGATGAAAATATTCTAACTCCAGTTCCCCCTTTTTCTTCTCTATATTGTTTTACACGACTTTTATCAAGTGTATCAAATTTCCTTTTTTAAACTCCACCCCTTACCAAAAGGTTTGTCTCTATTTTCTTGCGCTTTTCTTCCAAAAAGTCTAGTATAATACCATATCTCATTCTATCATGAAGTAAAGGCATATTTTCCTTTTCTATAGCTGTTTTTAACTCATTTTTAGCAGCAATACCGTCTCTCATTATTTCATTCAAATTAGCAATAAATTCATCAAATTCTTCATCACTCCATTTACTTATATTATCAAGATCTTTTATATTATTTTCTTCTAAAAATTTATCATAATCATTCTCTGTTATCTTATTATTTGCTAGTTTTATATACCACTGTCTTTGATCTTCAACTTCCATAAACTTTACCGTCAACTCGCCAACTCTTTCTTGCTCCTTTTCAATATCTTTTAATTTTTCTGATAAATTTGTTAAAATATTTTTAATCTCCGTTGTGGTTAAATTTGCTAATCTTCGTTGAAGTGCTAGTGGATCATTTATTAGCCGATCTAGCTCAGTTTGTCTTGCAACTGGATCAGCGATATTTGCTACAAGTGCCTCAGCTAATCTTCTTTTTTCGTCTTCAGATCTCTCAATAATTCTTTCAGCAGTTTCTTCTTGTTGTTCTTTAACTAGTCCGAGTAAACCTTTTTCCTGTAGTCGCTTAAGTTCTTCTTCTGATAATGGTTTAGTTTCAGGTTGTTTTCCAAGTAAAGCTTCAGTAATTGGTTTGAGAGCGGCGGCTGTTGTTTCTGCTGCAACCACTTGGCCACGTCGTGCTTGCTGTACTTGCTGCTTAAATTTTGCCTGAGATTGCGCAAGTTTTTTTAGATTTTCTATATGTTTTCTGTACTTTGCTTGTCTTTCCATTAATTATATACTATTTTGTATAAAAATTATTGTAGATATTTTTCAATACAACATCGAAACATTTTACTCGTATCATTTGTTAGTTTATCAAACAAAAAAAAGTCATATTTATTTGCTGTTGCTTGATGATATAATTCAATAAATTTATCTTTTGTTACATCACCACATTGCTCGTTCGCGATATTTCTAACGTCAACATTGTCAAGTCCTGGAAATAATATAAAACAACCAGTATTTCGCCTAATAAATCTGTCAACATTATAAACACCTTGGGCGAGATAAATAGAATTACATTTTTTATTTCGCGACAGTGAAAAATATGATCTTATTTTATTCATTTCCTCGTTGTTTAGCGGAATATCATCAAAAACAACTATCTTGTGTTCGGACGAATCAAGTTGATTAACTGGAACGAGTTCTTCTGGTTGTTTGATAATAAAAAAAATCTTCACCAGCCTCAAGATCATCACGAAGTTTGTTATTATAATTGTTAAGTAGCTCGTACTTATCTTGCTGCGGGTTAATCGTATAAATATAAACGCGATCGTAGTTAAAATTATCTCCTAGAAGTAAATTCATAAGCAAGTTTGTTTTTCCCGATCCAGTTCTTCCAACAATAAGATAATGACAATCTGGAAGTTAATTGTTATGTTTATGTTTGACCAAACGTTCTGTATCAAAATTTAATATCGTCGATTTTGCCATTATCGTTATACAATTTTATGTTATATAAAAAAATTGTCAGACGATAAATAAATAATGAGCTATTATACAAAATTTGGAACATTAGTAGGAGATTCATCAGCTGAAAGTACAACAATAACAGACGGTAAGGTTGATTTATCAGGCTATCTAAAAAAATCCGGCGACACAATGACGGGAAACCTGTTTATGTCAAATCAACGAGTACTAGATTTAGAAACAGATTATCCACCAATAAATGTCCTTAATACACAAGCTGTTAGTTATGCACAACTTAAATTAGTCGACAATAATAAACTATCATTGACAGGAGGAATTTTAAGCAGCAACTTAGATATGTCAGGAAAAAAAATTATAAATTTGGAGACCAGATATCCACCAGCAAACTTAAATCAAACTCAAGCGGTAAGTTATTTGTAGTTAAAGTATGTTCATGATAACAAACTTGATAAAATAGGTGGGACAGTTACAGGTAACATCAATATGTCAGGAAAAAAAATTATAAATTTGGAGATTGTATATCCGCCAGAAAACTTAAATCAAACACAAGCTGTAAGTTATGCGCAACTAAAATCTGTTGACGATAATAAACTTAACAAAGCCGGTGACACAGTGCTGGGTAACCTGATAATGAGCAATACCTCAAAAATAACTGGATTACCAATAACCGCACCATCTGATAACTCTGATGCTTTTAGTTATGCTCAGTTAAAAGAAGAACTTAACCCATATTTTAAGAAATCCGGTGGACCAATGTCAGGTAACATAAATATGAAAGCAAACAAGATAATGACGACTTACGTTCCGGTTAACCCTAACGATTTGACAAATAAAGCGTATGTTGACAGTCTGTTTAGTAGTGTAAAACGAACCAAAAATAATGTTGGGTATATTCCAATATTGTTTAAGTCATCAGTTGGATTTGATGTAAGCGCATCATCGTTTTATCCTGAAAATTATCCTCTTTACGCTTTCTCTGATAGACACGAGTGGACGACTAACGGAGAAATTGAAAATTTTTGGATCAAAATTAAATGTCCCACTGCAGTTGCTATTTGGCAATTTCATTTGCGAGGCCGATTAAATCCCACTGCAGCTGCTGTTTTTCATGTGCGAGGCTGATTAAATCCTCGCGTTGGTCAAATTTATAATTGGAAATTAGAAGGATCAAATGATGATATTAATTGGGCAACATTATATAGCACAACAGACACTTACATTTCAACAACACAATATTTTACGATTCCGACTGAAAACATTGTTAACAAGTACTTGTATTTTCGAGTTTATGTTATTGCTGCTGAACGTCCGTTTCCAGGACTGACAGCATTTCAAAAATATACACTCGATGATCAAATTTAATCTAGTGTTATAAAATAATGTCAGAACCACCAATTATAACTATTGCGAAAGAATTTTATGATAATATTCTTAACCCTAAAATAGATGTTGGAGCTGTTAATGACATAACAAAAATGTTACAAAGTTTGAAAAAACTTGACATCGATCATTAGACAATTCAACATTGCCAGAAAATTCTGCTAATATTATTCGCGTTATGCATATGCGAGGACCACAACTGAAAAAAGCAATAGAAAACTTTGACATTATAAGCAGATACTCTCATCCCGATGATTGTCTGGAAGAACAAAAACAAGTTGAAATTATACTTTAAAAAATATTACTCGAGCTTGATTGGTATAACATAGATTTAGAAGAAAGACGAATAAAACGAAAATCATACTCGTCTTGACAAACTAGCGGAAACTAAGAAAATAAAAATAAAAAGAAACAAAAATGTAAATGATAATTTTTCAAAACGATATATTTTTAAACATCTCGGTATGTACTACAATGACAAGGAAACCTTGGTCAAAATCGTTACTATGACGTCAGACGCAGAGTTAATTATTGAAGTGTACGCAAAAACTGGAGAACACTGGAAGAAAGACGAATAAACGAAAATCATACTCGTCTTGACAAACTAGCGGAAAATAAAAAAATGAGAATAAAAGGAAGCAGAGATTTATATGATAGTTTTTCAAAACGAGATATTTTTAAGTATCTCGGAATGTACTACCATGACAAAGAAACCTTGGTTAAAATCGTTACTATGACGTCAGACGCAGAGTTAATTACTGAAGTGTATGCAAACGCAATTTTGCCAATGATACATAAAAAAGACCCAGAATTTGATCCGATTATTGTTAACAAGTCTCTAAAGATAATCAAAACTTTAGAAGATGAAATTAGTAACTTTGGTGATGATGAGCGAGAAAAGTTTTTTGAAGAAGTCAATCAAACAAAGTTGGAAGTAAAGTCTGATTCTTATTACGACATAAGTGAAGAAGACGATGTTCCATTCCCATCATTACAATACTCTAGACAATTGTCATTACGGAATTATTACAACGAAGTTAAAACAATACTCACAAAACCATATGAAAAATTAATGTTAAAAGTAGCTTCTGCTGTTGGTCTTCTTACAATTGAACTAGATAAGCTTAAAAAATTAATGCTAGCAAATTTCGTAGTCGCATATGCAATTATGAGACAACATCCTGTTCTCAGAAATTTCACGTTAGATCAGTTGAGCTTAGTTTTAGGGTATATTGATGAAACAGAAATCGATTACAGTAATTTTGTGAATAAAACAGATTTGTATGAAAGTGAAGAAGGAAGTAGTTTTGATTCGTATGCTTGGTTAAGGAAACAATATGTACTAACAGATGAACGATATAAAAATACTTCGTCAGATGTTTATGACAAATACAGAGAGGTTATAGCTGATCCTAAAAATAATAAATTCCGCGAGTTTCTTGATTCGATTGTTGGTGCTAGAACTTATGTTTTTGTGTAAAAAAATTTATATAATGAAAAAAAAAACATATAGTTGATTTCAATCATATTTCAGAAAAAATTCCAAAACAAGATGTGGACGCTCCAATGCAGTATTACAAATATTATCATAAAAAACTTTGGTGCGTAAAAAAATGTTACAAATACTATAACAGAATACTTCGAGTAATATCATATTTGCCACTGTTAATGACTAGCTCTGGTATAATTTCAAGTGAAGCATCATTAAATCCGTTTTTGTTAATAATATCTGGTGTCGGTGTTTCTCTTGCAACAGCGTGCAAAACAATTGAGCCTCGTCTTGCGACTAAAAAAAATGCTTGTAAAACAGCAAGTATCACCTATAAAAAATTACTTCATCAAACACGATCTTATTTGCGTGGTATAAAATATGAGATGGACGATTTCATACGCGAGTTCCGTATTATTGACAGTATGTTAACAGATATTCTACCAATGAGAGTCAGCAGATATGAAAAAGATTATCATAAAATATGGGTTACAACAGTAGATGTTTAATTTTGTACAGCTTTAGTAATATCATTATCAAATAAAATATCAATCATATTGTCAATAAATGTCATCACATCATCTGCCCAACCCGCTATTCTCATATCATTTTCAGTCGCGAAGAGCCATACTGACCCATATTTTGGTGATATATGATATCCAACTTTTTTAATACAATCGCTTATTATTTTAGTTTTTATACCAGTATAACTTGAGGCTGCTCTAATCGAATTAAATCTCTTACAAAATTTGTTTGTCAGATCAAATCCAACATGTCTCTTTGATTGACAGAAGGACATTATATATAATATTTCATTTGTTTAATATGAAATTTTGTCTAAAACTATAAAAATAATAAGTATAGGGACTGTAATAGTAGTACAGGTGTTTGAGTTTTTCCTATCTCAGAGACCCCCTACCCCGACAAAACAAATTTTGTCAGAAATATGAAAGTCATCATTTTGAGCTAAAAAAAGGCTGCTGACAAAAATTTAAACGTATAACGTTTTTGGGGGGTAGGGGGTCTCTGAGAGAGGAACCTCAAAATACCTATACTACTAGGCGGACGCTCTAACCACTAGGCCACCGGAGTGGTACCATTTAAATCTAACTGGAGTAGGCAAGAACGAGAGGCATATTGTTCAAACAGCTTTATTTACTGAATTGTACAAACATAATCTGTTTAAGAGAGAGAGGGTTAGGGAGTTATTGGAGGCAATGTGAAGTGGTATGAAATTTTATGTTATTTATATTTGTCAATGTCACTAGTTCAACCGGACAAATTTACTGCTCGACTTCTTTTCTTGAGTCTCTACTGAAAATACTTTACCATGAGAAAAATTGGTTTAAAAAATCCCAACGTTTGCCAACTCCAAACAAAAGCAAATTCATGATTGATAATGGTATACAAGGTTGCAACTCAATGTGAAACAGCCCTCCCGACCCTTCCGTTTCTCTCACACCCCACCCCCCAAACAATACCTCGTCAAGCTATTGTACCATGTCTTAAAGATGAACAACTTTTTGTTTAATTACCAAAATATGTTCAAGTCATTGGGACAGCAATGGGTACCTAAATCAGACTTCGTATGCCAACATATTTATAAATGGTTAGAGCAGTTACTGCTGAATCAAGCACACCACAAACCCTTAAGCTGATGCAGATGAATTTATCAAGTGGGGAACAAATGGGTAGGAACACAGAAGCAAATCCAACAGGGATTTTATATTATTTTTTTCGATTTGCTAATATTTTCCATTCCACTATAAAAGCCATGAAGTCAGATATTTTCACGAATCCGCGATCCATATTACAAGATGGAAACATTAAAATTGGTTTATTTTGAAAACCGATCGACTCCCATCAATATCATTTACCTAACAGCTGCTATCTTAAACACATAACCAAAAACTAAAATTCGGTTTATGCGTTTGCTTAAATTATATCTGCTCAAACGAGGAGACGCTCATCAAAGAATCCAAGAACTCAAAGGGAACTTAAAATGAAGAAGATACAAGAACTAAATTATATATTAGGTTACAGAAGAGGCTAATGCCATAAACCGAAACAGTCTTCTTAGATATAACTTCAAGATTGTCAACAACCGTATACGTCTCGAACAACATACCACCAAGATGCCCGACCGTAGGACAAAACGTCCAGAGACGCTGGTGCATTTTGGCAGCTATGCAACTCTAAAAACGGAGATGTCCAAAGAACGATCTATGGTCGCTTATTGAAGACCAACAAAATCTTACATGACTTTAATGATAAACATTGTCTCATGCACACACAGAGAGAGAGAGAGAGAGAGAGAGAGAGAGAGAGAGAGAGAGAGAGAGAGAGAAATACATATATACACTAAACAAGGTGGAATGTGCAATCCCTATATTCCACATGAGAATGCTTAATAACATGAACTGAATTTTTAAGTACCAATAAATAATATTCTCATACAGGTTATAGAATTTTTAATTCGCAATATATATTATGGTATGTACGCTGTATCAGTGATATACCACAAGATGTATACATTTTTAATGTCCCTTATACACGACAGGGAGGAGGATGGGAAAACAGAAAGGATTGGGATGAAAATGTGTACCATATTAAATTCATTTAGAAAACGGGGATTATTAATACTTTTATCATTATTTTCATACGTCACTAATGATTAATGAGTGGAAATTTATCATTTATCTGTAGATAGAATCAACAGCACAGTTTCAAGAATGTTTATATTTGCGTATTTTATTGCGCTATGGGCGGATCACAATTTTATGTACCAATAGTATTCGTACATCAAATTGCTTTATACCAAAACTTTAAAAGCCATGTTATTTTAATGTAT